>JAOPHQ010003977.1:565000-692500 GCA_030340625.1 Merluccius polli
GTGGTGACATAGTGGCCCTTTTACAAAAGGTAGAGAAGGCACATTGTATTTAATAACAAACATATACCCTGGCAATGAAAATATTATATACATTAGGTAAAACCACTAATACTTTTTAAAAATCCCATGCATAATATGTACATACCATAACATATTATTTGAAAAATGACATAATTATGAGGTTTTAGCTGTAATTGTTCAACCCTATAAATGCTAGCAGGAACTAGTAGCTTCTTGGCATCACAAATGGCATCTCTATCTGCTAGTCATCTAATATGCATATTTTTTAGGGATGTCCCATGTTGATTGGCCAAACCTGATGACCCTCTTATCCAAAGGTGTCCTAGCAGGTAGATGTGGCTCATCCAATTAAAAACATGTGTTTTATCTTGGCATGCCACTCAACCTTGGACCAAACAAGTGAAATAATCATATACTGTCTGTGTACAGGTGCCATGGCTTATTTTTTTAAATTTTAAATATATATTGTGGACAAACAGTGAACATAGACAGAAAGAGGGTTTAATGAGAGCGGGAATGATGTAGCAAAGGCATATTGCCTAAGTGGTTAGTGCACTAGTAGGTTGAGCCACCGAGCAAAGCATAACTTATCTAAATACTTTTCTTGTTGTTTGCTCTCTTGTTTGCCAATGGCAATGCATAAATAGAAGTAGTTAAAATTGACACAGAAAAGTTGATAAGAAAATTGGTGAACTGCCACTTTACATGAAACAAATGTTAATTAATGTTAGACGCAATAAGTCTTGATCCTCAGCTGTAGCTGTTTGATTAATTTTCTCGTGATTCAAATGTATTTCATATGGTGTTAATGGAACTAACAAGGATTTTCCTATTATATGCCCTGTAAAATAGTTTATACTCTTTCATTTCAGTGCATTTTGTCATGAAAAGGTGTTAGACAAATTAGATATTAGCATAATGATGGGATATATCTATGCATTCAAACATCACTCACATACAAGTATCAGTTTGTGTCGCCTTGTTAGAAAGCAACATTCATAATAAAGTTATTAACACCCTGAATCACAATTGAACCAAGAGGAAAAACCATATTATTGATGACACACATCAATCCCCCCCCCCCCCCCCCCCCCCCCCCCTCCGCCCCCCTTCCCCCCTTACTGGGTGTCCCGGCTTTGAAATGCTTGCAGGCATGTAACTAAGAATAGGCAAACAGGGAATCCCAGAGAGAGAGAGAGAGAGACATAAAGAGGGAGGAGGGATAGATTGAGGGGGAGAAAGATAGACAGAGAGAGAGACATAAAGAGGGAGGAGGGAGAAATTGAGGGGGAGAAAGACAGACAGAGAGAGAGAGAGAGAGACAGACAGACAGACAGACAGACAGACAGACAGACAGACAGACAGACAGAGAGACATAGCTAGAGATGAGGGTAAGATAGAGAGGAAGAAAGAGAGAGAAAGAGAGATGAGGTAGAGATACATAGGGCTAGAGAGATATGAGGGATATATAGCAGTAGGAGATAAAAGGGGGTAGAGGGAGACAAAGAGAGAAAGAGATAGATATGGGGGAGATGATCGATGGCAATTGTAGTGTATGTGAGGGGAGGTGACAGATGGGATTATCTGGAGACAGATCAATGAGTGTGCCAGATAGCATAAAAACAGAACTATTAACATATCAATACAGCTATATTTCCCTGTTCTTTTTAAACAGTAAAACAGAGGGCCGTGTTCAACATCCTGTCATGTTATTAAAAGACAGATAGACAGTGATTGGTGGGTGGGGATATCTTCATGTATTCATTCTATGATCAATGGCTAATTGAAGGTTGGTAGGAATATACAGTGAATCTATTATCCATCTATCCTCTACTTTTACTGTGAGCTATTTGTTCTGCTAATGAATCTATGGTGTATTGGCCTATCAGCAGCGTGTGTGCACTCGTCAACAAAAGTCTCACTTAAATCTTAAAAAGCAAGGAAAACAAGATGTTTGCTCTGATTGTTACATTTATATGAAACAACAACAGATAATAAATGTTTTTATATAACGTAACTCCGACTTATGCCTTTAATCATGTCTTTGTTTTGGACCCAAAACCCTAAAACACAAGAAACAGACTACGAACACAAACAGAAAAAACTTTTACAGCTGTATTACTACACACAATATACTGTATATTGTTTTCACATTGGCTACCACTAAAAGCTCCTTGTAACACTGTTTTATTGTAGAAGACATCGAGGGAGCTGAAACTAAAACAACATGGTTCCAGGAAATCAACATTTGACCTCCTATTGTAACCATTATTTAAACTGGCATAATGTAGACCGAGTTCAGACATTTATTATTCCAAGAAGCTCACTCTTGTCCAAGATATTGGTTGGGAGAAATAATGAAAAATGGAGGAAGTATAAGAATGGAAGTAGACATAATAATTAACCAAGTCAAACACTTAGTAATTTCATTTACCCCCACTTCCATTTATCCAATTTCTTCATAATTACAGCAAGTGAAGAGTCATAATTAGCTAATTCTCATACAAGCGGGGCTTGTGTGACTCACATGCACCTCTTCCGTAATGGCAGTTTTTAAATTTGCCAAAGAGATTCAATTAAAGGAAATGTTTATTTGCTGGGTGTTAAATTTCCTACCACTTTACATTTTTACTGCACCCAGATGTGAGCGTTAATTTCAAATGAATGAAAGGGGGACAGTTTTTTTAACAGGATTGTTTCAGTTAACACATGTAAACTAATTTAAGCAATTTCTGTAACACAAAACCCAATTATCTCAGGTGGTTTCCGCCAAACACACTATCTTCAATAATCTATAGTTTTGAAAATGTCTTATATGATACTTTAGTCACTTAGAAACTTTTGTATAATGACCAAACATGTACTGCATAGTGAACAATGTACTATGCTGCACAATGTTTTGCATACATTTCCATATTGTTTTAATTTATATATATATATATATATATATATATATATATATATATACACAGTATATACAGTATATACAGTATATATACAGTATATATATATATATATATATATATATATATATATATATATATATATATTAGTGGTGGGCATAGATTAATTTGTTTAATCTAGATTAATCTCACGGTAATCTTGGAATTAATCTAGATTAATCTGCGTGCGTGCGATCATAACCCATCCCGGACCTACGGCCGACGGGGGGGGGGGCAGAGGACGCAGCTGTTCCACAGTGCAGCCGTTCCGCGGCGCTTACCTTCCTTGGTGGAAATCCGGTATAGACCCAGCTCCCAACCCAACTTTGAGAATAGATTAACGGCGATAATTTTTTTATCGCGCGATAAGAGTCTCGCGTTAATGCCGATAACGGCCCACCACTAATATATATATATATATATATATATATATATATATATATATATTAGACTTGAGTACGGATAAAGCACTTTTGCCGAGTACGAGTATTATACGAGTAATACGAGTCAATATCTGTGCTCGGATAGCTGACTGTGACTGCCGAGTACGAGTATTATACGAGTAATACGAGTCAATATCTGTGCTCGGATTGAATGAAACACCTCATTGGGTAGCTGACTGTGTCAGCGTTCTGTGATAGGCTACAGCGCCCCTCCCCTACACAATGCAGATGTGTTGTGTCCCGCTGTGATCACTCACACACAGAACAGCTCTCTGTCTCTCCCTCAGTCACTCAGGTTCGCGGGTCGTTTTCCGTTCATGTTTAGGGTTTCTTCAGCTTCAGGTTTGTTATTACTTAGGTTGGTACTTACTTATGAACCAGTAGAGTTCTGGTAAACGTGGGTTTGTTCAGACGTGGTGCCGACTCGCGTTGCGTCTCTGCCTGTCGAGATTTTTTTTTCTTTTTTTAACCGTCATCTGGCTGCCTGGCTCTAACCAGTTTTTTTTTTTACTTCACGCACGGTATCAGACACTTTCTTGCTGTATTTCGTGAAAAAATAAAGCTAGTAGTGGTATAAATATTGGAAATCAAGCTACACACACACATACACACACACACACACTCTCTCTCTCCCTCTCCCTGCCGGTCGTCAGAGTTTTTTTGTTTTTTTTCCTATGCTGATGCTGTCCTGTAAATAGTTTTCTAATCAGCAATAAATAGCAATTTCTGATCAACCCATATCAATTGCATGCTTAAAATAACATACCGGTTAAAACCTCGCTCATTTCAAGACAACCCGACCCACTTCCGGGTTAAATCCCGCCCACTTCTGGGTTAGGCCCCGCCCACTCCGAGTACAGATACAGATAATTCATATGGTTAACAGATACAGATAATGCTGTACTCGCTCATCCCTAATATATATATACAGTATATATATATATATATATATATATATATATATATATATATATATATATATATATATATATATATATGTGAGTGTGTGTGTGTGTGGTGTGTGTGCATCTAAATTATGTGTTAATATAATGTCTTTCAGATTAGGTATAATGCTTAAAGTTATAAAATTACTATAATTATCAAACCCACTGAAAGCGGACAGTGGTTGCCGCCCCACTGTTCATGATAATAATACCCTGATAATATCCTGTAGTATTATAATAATCATAATTATGATCTACACTGCTACAGTGGAGACCTATTAGGGCCCTTGTTCAACCAGAAATCATTTAGCCACAAAAAGAGGAGAATATTCATCTCTCTATATTTCTGGTTAAATGCCAAAGAGCCCTTTGGTGTGTGTGTGTGTGTGTTTTTTATGTAGATGTACTGTGTGCTATATTGTGTATTCGTCACTTAAACAGGGCAGGAGGCGAGGATAGTCTATAGTCAGTAAATATAGTGTTTGACTCCCAACGTCCTCAGTCTACCTGTTGGCAACCTTCAGCAAGATGCCCACTAACCCCTACCTGCATGTTTGCTCATGCACCACAGGTGTGCAGCCTCACCCAGCTCCAGAGTCTAATCAGTCTGACTCAGGCCAGGCTGATTAAACCAGCTATTAACCACACACACTCCACACTCACCAAACTCAGAGGGAAGAACCCTTGAGACCGAACACAGAAGAGGGATCCCTCTGTCCAGGGATGGTTAGGAGTGCAATGGTGCCATAATGGGCGCGCACACATACACACACGCACACAATAGGAGTTCTTGTTGTTACAGCAATGCTCGGTGAAGGGGGTCTCCCCGCCCCCGCCAGCAGCACCTTGGTGCAATGGTAGCATAACAAGCAAAACTGTCAAATCAAGTTGCTATAAAATAGAAAATGAGTCATGTGTAGAGGTAGTGGCTAGTGAGTAAGCTGGTAGCTGTCTGGTGGGGTGGCCAGGCGTCCAGTCATGATGGTCGGGGTTGTTCACAGCAACACATTAAAGCAAAGACACCACTCACAAAGACAGGAAGAGGCAGCATTATGGTTATTATTTCCCACCCGTCACTCCTCTGTCATTGTCTTGAGAACATGGATTCACTATTCGTTTAAACGATTTTGTTGAGCAATTCTTGTTTGAAAGTCAACCTGACCTTTTTCTTCTGCAGGGCTTACTCAAGTGCTAATGTTCACTGGAGGATCACTTAATTACAACTCGCTAGGCCAGTTTTTGCCAGTTCTGCTGTGCAATGCTGTAGCTCACTTAATACATTTTATCAGATATTGATTCTAGGGCCGCATGCAGCCCATGGACCGCAAGTAGCCCATCCCCACTCTCGATGCTCTGCTTATGAATGTATCCAAAACCAAACCAAAACCTTATCCAAACTTAAGACAAATGTGGGGTCAAATTATGAAACAATTTTAAAAATGAACTAAAAACATGCCGCACTTTATGCACGTTTAAAATAATGTTTAGAGCATTGTTGTTCAACCTGTGGTATGTATACCACAGGTTGAACAACAATGCTAACTGACATTACACACTATGGTCACACGCTATGGTTGCCTGATTTGTTTTAGCTCATTCAAATCTCTAAAAAAGTGTATTTTTATTAGAGATGGGCATAGATTAAAATATTTAATCTAGATTAATCTAGACTAATCTTGAAAATAATCTAGGTTAATCTAGATTAACGTGGCTCCTTTGAATGACGTTGAACGTATCCATAATATGTGTTTGCTACCTAAATAATGACTTATATTGCCTAAATAATGACTTATATTACCACAATAATGACTTATATTACCTAAATGATGACTTATATTACCTAAATGATGACTAAAAGTGGGTCTGCGCGATTGTTGAGCGCGGGGGGGGGGGGGGGGGGGGGGGGGGGGGTGCTACCGGAGCTTTTTGTTGAACGGGAGCTGCTACCGGAGCCTTCAGTTGCCGAATTGTTGATTATATTTTTTTACTCTAATGTTCAGTTACACCGTTCAATCTCATAACATTCGCTGGCTATAGCTGGTTTCTGTATAGGAAAGATTTTGCCTCATCGCCCAACTCTGTTGTGTACTTTTTCATAGTGTGATAACACTGTGTTGAGACTGTTAAGCAAATCATGCATATTTGCATACTTTGTTGTATTACTTTGCACTTGGTTACATTCATATTTAAAGGAAAACATTGCAGATTTTCAACCTTACCTCTGTCTTTCCAAGTTAGGGATATAGTGTGAAAAAAACCTGTAGTTTTTGCCGATGTTCTTTGTTTCTCTGGGGTGCAGGCCCGCCTACCACCAGTTTGATGCGTTTGACATCAAAAGATGGTGCTGGTGGTGGGAAGAACAACAGCTGTGCCAGAGACACAGAGAACATCGGTAACAACTGCAGGTGTTTTTTTACATTATATCCCTAACTTGGATAGACAGAAGTAAGGTTGAAAATCTGCAAAGTTTCCCTTTAAAGGTCTCATCTCATCGTTTTTTCATTAATTTTGCGGTGGTCTCTAGTGTTAATAAATACCCTCAGTACCGGTTTTGGTTAAAAAAATGCTCTGCCGCGCCTGTTGCATGCTGTTTTAGTTTGGTGGGGGAGGTGGGGGGGGCGAACGACACGATTTCGCCTCTCATCATGAATATGCATGACATGCTAATGAACTCGCCTCTGGTTGGCTAACAGCAGCGTGACGCGACCTCCAGTGCGCAGTGAGGATTTTTCCGCTCCATATTCAACTAGTGCGAGACGAGTCGCGAGAATCGCGACTGCCCTGCTACTTCCTGACTTTCGGTGGGCGGTAGCGGAGGCGAGGCCATGAATACTAATTCACGGACTGACGTCAATCCGTGGGGCTTTTCTCATCCGCTGATTTTTCTCAGTGTTTTTTTCTCTGTTCTTTCATTGCCAAATACAGGCAATGGGGGTAGAAGAACGTTTTCACGCGCAGCACGCACATGCAACTCGGTGAGACCTATAGTATTTCAACAAAAACAAGTATTAAACTGTTTCTCGCGGAATGAGACCTTTAAGCAAAATAACATTTGTGGTCCTAATAACTGTTACACATTTTGTGCATGTTTGTTTTAGAAAAAATGACATAAATGGTTATGCCTTTTTATGCATTTAATGTATGTGTTTGTCGACAAGTTGTTGGTGACTGTAAAGTTCATAGAATGTTTTTTTTTAAACATTTATATAAGAAAGTCTACACAACATCAAATTTGAGTCTATGAGTTTTCTTTCAGCCAACTTCAAATTTCAATTGTGAATTTTGAATAGTTATATTTCACAAACTAAAATGATACACTAAGGTTACTACAACAATTACTTTTGATGAAACCATACTATTAGGTTGTAAATTAGCAGTATTTTACTTTTGGGTAAAGCAAATAATTAAGTTGGAAAAATTGGAAAGTTTAAGTTGACTTGCTTTAAATTTCAGTTGCATTAATGCAAACTGTTGATTTGAAAGCAATGAAATTATTAATTACATCTGACTTAAAGCAATTGTGTTTTGTGTCAATTGTGTTTCCTTCCACTGTTTCCCACTGGCCATGGCCTTCTTGCAATCATACTTGTGTATAAAGGGAGTGCTGGTACTCTGGTCAGCCACTGCATGTGTATTTATCTTTTTTTTAATGTTTGCATATGAGATGTGCAGCGAAAGGTCTTGATGACAATTTTGTGTTACACCTAAAGTCAAAGGTTGGGAACCACTGATTTAGAGCAAATTAAATTGATAGATACACAACTATAAAGTAAGTACTTAGTCTGCAACAAATTGTTGATATTTTGATCATCATATTTCTAATTAACAATATTTTGATTAACTGTCTGAAAAAACATTTACGTTTTACATTTAGGGGCAGATGTTTTTGTCCAAAGCGACTGACAATAAATACATTTGTCAGTAGAAAGTAAAACAACAATATATCACTGTCGGTATAGCAAGGATGTCAAGTTTCTAGATGCAGCATAATTACTAGGTTTAGTTATCCATTCTGGTATACAGCATGGATATCTAATGTAAGATACTATATGATGCTAAATGCTAAGTACTATTTAAGTTCCAGTATATACGAACATACAATAAGTCCTGCCAAAGTGGAAAGTCTATGCAATCATATTTTCTTTCTTTTTTTCTCATTAACTAAATCCAAGCACACTGTGATGTGTGACTTTTTTTGAACTAACTATCCATGTGACGTCCGGAGTGGTAGCTAGGCATTTAAAACTTAAAATAGTTTCCTGAAAAACAACAACTCTGCATCATGGGTTTGTGCCAAGCCAAGCTGTTTGATAATCACATCAACAATAATATTAAAATAAAAATAACGACAAACAGCTTTTTTTTGTGAGAAATGTCATGATGCAGAGGGGAAACCGGTGTTGGCGTCATCTGAAATATTGCCGTCTCGCACCTTGAGTCGAAATTGTTGTTGTTAATGTGTTACCTTCTTTCTTCCTCTCAATCCCTCACTCTCTCTATCTCTCAATATTTTCTCTCCCTCTCTATCAATCCTCCTCTCTCTGTGAGGGCCAGGATTCTGCCAGAACAGTTGCAGTACCATCATTACACTGTCTAGATTTTTCAAACATGGGTGTTGTGTGAGGGAACGCCAGGCTACAGGAGTGGTGACACAGCTCATCAGGGAGGCCAGAGAGAACAAGGGAAACCTGTCAGTGTTGTAGCTCGACCTGGCAAATCCATATGGCTCCATTCCACACGAACTGGTACAGCTCACATCCCCAGCAGAATCAGAGACCTCATCGCTGATTATTATCGCAACTTCAGGATGGAGGTCACTTCAGGAGCAATTACATCAAGCTGGCACAAGGTGATCAGCTTCATCACAGGGTGCACTATCTCTGTTGCACTGTTCTCCCTAGCAATGAACATGCTCACTAAGTATGCTGAACAGGAGTGTAAAGGGCCCAGAACGAATTACACTCAACGGCAACCACCCATCAGGGCATGTGAGGGGGGTGAGCAGGGGTTCAGAAAACTTCTATCATGCTGAGGAAGGGGAAGGTGGAGGACAATTTGCAGTTCAACATCACAGGCACAGTCATCCCAACCATCACAGAGAGGCCAGTCAAGAGCTTAGGTAAGGTTTTTGACAGCTCTCTGAGGGACACGACATCCATCCAGTCCACCTGCACCAAGTTGGATGGCTGGCTGAAATCTGTGGACAAATCTGGCCTACTTGGGAAGTTCAAAGCCTGGGTATATCAGCATGGCATTCTTCCCAGAATCCTGTGGCCCCTTCTCGTCTACGCTGTTCTGACCTTGACAGTCGAGACCGTAGAGAGGAGGGTCAGCAACCACCTCAGGAGATGGCTGGGGCTGCCAAAGAACCTGAGCAGCATCACACTCTACAGACACTACAACAAACTGAAACTGCCCTTCAAATCCTTGGAGGAGGAATTCAAGGTAACAAGAGCCAGAGAAGTAGTACAGTACAGGGACTCAAGTGATCCAAAGGTGGCTAAAGCAGGGATCCAGGTAAAGACTGGCAGGAAGTGGAGGGCAGAGGAAGCTGTTCAGGAAGCAGAGGCAAGGCTGCGTCACCAGTGGCTGGTGGGAGTGGTCACACGAGGCCACACGATCCTTCACAACTCCCCAAAATAACATCTGCAGGCTCCCCTCTGCAAGGGACTGGCAGCTGTTGGTGGACCTCAAACGGCAGCTGAAGTTCCCCAACCATATTGCACCCATCACCCTGCGACCAGACATTGTCCTTGTGTCTGAGTCCACCAAGCAAGCTGTGCTGCTGGAGCTGACAGTCACATGGGAAAATCGTTTTGAAGAGGCCTTTGAAAAGAAGCTCTCCAAGTACACAAGACCGGTCAGCAACTGTCAGCTGGCCGGATGGAGTACGAGTTGTCTCCCAGTGGAGGTTGGATGCAGGGGTTTTGCAGCTCATTCTACAGCCAGAGCCTTCAGCAATTTGGGTATCAAGGGAGAGAGGAAGAGGAGAGCCATCCGCAGTTCCACCGATGTGGCAGAGAGGGCTTCAAGATGGCTGTGGCTCAAAAGAGGAGTCCTAAGTAGCTAGCCATTTGGACATAAGCTGGTTCTGATCAGCCCCAGCTGGGTATGATGTTGAAAGCACCCAATGATTCCATGTACATCCCTGAAGATGTGTCCACATCAGTAGATGTATGTACACAGGTGACTCTATTTAAATCAATGGGCTCTTCACTCAGGCTGCATGTTAAATGTACCCATTGTAGTTTGCCATTTGATATTTAGCATCACAGTGAATAGAAAAAGAATAGCACAAAATTATTTTTACATTTCTTTGTATTTCATGTTCTATACTTCCTACTGCTTCCAATTGCTGTAACGCTAGTGGTAATTTTCAGGTTTCTAAACACAGCTAAATCACTAGTTGAGTAGGTAACCATATCACCAGCAATACACACATCAACAATCTGAACCTGTTCCCACACACCTAACTTCATTCAGTGAAAAAACAGAAAGCATTCCCTTCAAACCTGAAACATCAAACGTGACTCAATTCAGCCTTAGTTGTCTGGACAACGGGTGCATTACATCATACATATTTAATTACCATGGCTTGTAGACCTTCTCTGTCCCAGGGTGTGAATGCGAGGAGGCCTATTAAAAGAGACTTGCCAATGCCACCCACCCTCATTACAGCGTCTGGCTTTCTGAAGCACATCCACCCAGGGGTCATTGTGGGAGGTGTTGTTTATATCTTTGAAAACAAATACACAGACACACACATGCACACAGGCTCGGACAAGATTTCACTGTATGTTTCATTGTATTGGGCCAACTCTTGTTCAGCTTCATACAATCACGTTCACGTATGTACAGTACTACATGTTACTGTCAATATTAATGAAAGGTTCCTACACATATTATACCTGCAACAGATATAGGTCTACATGTGTAGGAACCTTTTGGGATTAGTAAACCATTTTAGAGGATTATTTTGTGGATTATTTTAATCCACTAAACGTTTGTTATTGCCATGCAAGGCAGAAGGCCTAGGGATTGCACCATCTATGCCCAACAATATATGCGAGATAAACAACAAAATAAGCTCAATGGCACATTTTATTTTTTTAAACAAAACGTTTAATGTCTTACATGTGTTTGAATTATTTTGTGTATTTTTCTACAACTGAAAGAAGACCCATTCGAGTCTGACACCAATCAAGTCAGTCCTCTCAGTCTTAGGTCAACTCCATGAATCTACATCCATTCCCATCAACATTCATGACTATTGGCTCTGGGACTCCTGAATACAATCTGCTCTAAAGAACAAGGTACCTTTGTTGGAGAAAATCAAGTAGGATCTCAATGGATATAATTCCTTTTCAACCATTTGAATGAATCATTAATCTCTATAAAAGGTGGGGTATTAGCAAAATTGTTTTTCTATTCAAATGATTCCCATTGTGTTCTCCAATAGCGTATCACAGGTGGTAATGGATGGCCAGCCAACTTATCAAGCATTAAATCATGTAATAGTGGTATGAGCAATATCTTTATACCTGCGTCAGTTAGTAAAGCTACAATTGTAATGCCCCTTTTAGGGGAAAGTGCTGCATGCTAAACACTTGAGTAGAAACATGCTGTTAAATATGTTTTTTTCTCTCTCTCATTATTTCTAGATATTTCTAGCATTGTGTTGCGAGTGTGTGGTGTGTTTGAACCACAATGTAAGTGGGGAGATGAGAGGGGGAACGACCCTAACACAACAATACCAGTGTGTACCGTATACCAGCTGGAATCAAAGCATCTCTGTGACACTTTTATAGCACTCCTCACAAGCATGTCAGCATTCACATCAATGTCACAATGCCTCCCTCCTTCTCTCCCAAACTCTATCTGTCTCTCCCATGTTTTCTCTCTCTCTCTCTCTCTCCCTCTCTCTCTCCATTCATTTCTCATTCACATCATGGCTTCTTTCAGGTTCTGTTTCCTTTCATATTGCATTTCCTTTCATATTGCAACAACAGTTAAGCAAAGATGAATTATTCACTTTTCATTTAAGTATGAAAATCCACACCTCGTAAAGTCTCTTTTACTTAAACTCTCTGCCCAAAACCGTACACAAAAAAAACAACATTTGATTTGTTGCCTCTTAAAATAATTTGAATAAATTAGTTGATATGTTAAGAGACAGATTAGCCCAATTTCCCAGCGTGATTTTCCTTTCATGCAGTGCTTCGCAGCAGGGGTCCAGAGAGGAGGAATGTTCTGGAACAAGGGTTTAATTCCATGATTACTGCCTTGAGCTGTCCATCTATCTCTTCATTTTTCTCTCTCTCTCTCTCTCTCTGTCTCTCTGTCTCTCTCTGTCTCCCTCTCTCTTTCTCTTACACCTCTTACTCATTCACACTTTCACTTTCCCTTGGCTTGGTTCCCCTCTCTCCCACTGTCTCTGGCTTGCTTCCCCTCTCTCTGTCACTCTGTCCTTGGCTGTCTGCCAGGAGATACAGTTAAATAAAAGATGAGGGGCCGGGTTATGGGACTTGTCAATCAGTCATTCATCCATAACCTTCCTTCTCTCTCACTCTCTTTCTCCTCCCTTATTTTTATTTATCATTCCCTCTTGCCACCACTCCTTCATCTCTCTCTCTCCTCCCAACTCCAACTCTCTCTCTCTCTCTCTCTCTCTCTCTCTGAAGCTGTGTCAGATGTCCCTCTTTCCCTCTCCCGTCTAAACAGCCTTTGTACTGCCTGTCTGTACTGTTAACAGTGTACTGATTTAACCTTGGCTGTAGCTGCAGACAGTGATTCAACATTAGGATTCAAAAGTCTTATTACTTCTAGTCGTTGGTGCCATTTTGTGTGCCATTTAGTAACTTCGACTTGAATTGTATCTTATATAATAGCAGATAGAAGATCCATCTCATCCAGAAGGTACTTGGTAGTTATCTGCAAAACACTTACAGAAGAAATATGTTAAACTCATTGAATGTATTTATTTATTTATTTATCTTGAATTGAATTTATCTTAGCTAATTCTTACCATACAGATGATTGAATTCACGGTAATATCTAATACATTTTGCTATTATTTGATACGTTTTATGTTCATATCTCTTAATTAACATAATGTTAATGTTAACTTTATCGGCCCTTGATAAAGTTATCGTCAAAATACATTTTGGTCAACTAAGGTCAGACTTAAGATCAACTATGGTCAGACTTAAGAGGGCAGCATACTTCTTGCGGAAAATAAATGTGGCGAGGTCACAAGAACAAAATGACGTGACTCGAACTAATGCATACCTCACAAAACCTTTTTGGCACTTATTACACCTCCAAGATTTTGTAAGTTTCCGAAATGTACAAATTCAGATGTTCCCCCACTGGTCTTATGTAATGGACGTTCAGTATGTCCAATGTTCATTTTCGGTCATTAAACTGAAACTGCATGGAGTATAAAACAATTTAATCTATAAGAATTTCTTTGGTCTCGCCCAGCCAAAACAATGACTCAATTTGAAGTATGATGCCTGCTTTAGCAACTGGTGAACCACAGTTTCTAGTTTTCTCTTAGATTCATGTGTTTTAAGGTTATAAAATATTGAACTACACCAAAACACAACTTTGCTCTAGTACTGCAAACATTTATTTCGATTCAGAGCAAATCGCTGACACAAACCTTTTACTTTTTAAACCATTCTCTCAACCCTTAATTACATCCCCATTGTTTTGTAGTACCGCTGTTGGGTCGTCTATATTTGGACTGAATAATATATGAGCCCCGACGATGTGTAGCTTTCTGCCACAAAGAGCTAAACTTTTGCATAAGAATTCTTGCCAGCTTACCCCCCATTGGTTCATCGGCAACATAACAATACAAGATATTTCAACGCAGAGTAAACACCAATATCTTTCCAAGTCCCTGGTGGCACGGGCGCAGGCATGACCCTCTGAGCTATTCAAATCATTACTACTGTAACAATGAGCTTCACCTTAACCCTGGTTGCTATGGTGACGGTGCTGTGGCAGAGTTGTCTGGCAGTTTCGCCGACAATGCGCGTCTCAACATAAATGAATGCAATAAAGTATGCATACAAATGTATGCCCCTACATGTGTGTGCACACGCATACACGTACATGCATGCATATATAAACAGGCTCGCATGAGGAATTGCGATGACATGTAGACATATGCCAGTACTAATGGGAGATTTATAAACCACCCACACTATTGCACGCCCCTTGCTATTTTCTTCCCTTTCTCTCTTGCTCAGACACACGTCCACACGAATCACGTTGGAGTTTGAATGCAAGTTAAAAATCAGTTATTGAACAAATTTAACATACAGCAGAAGGAACACGTGACTTTCCACCAGCAGTAATGAAGGAGCCATGGAAATTATTAACGTAATGTAGTGCAGGTAGAGTTTCTGAGATACTACATTCAAAATGTGTGTGTTTGTGTGTGTGCATGTGTATGTGTGCACATTTGTACGTTTGGGCAAGTATCTTACCTTCTCAAGTGTTCAATCCCAGAATATCCAAACTCTGGTTCTTCTTTTCTTTCTTACAAGTACACACACTTTCTCTCTCCCCGTCCCCTTCTCTCCATTCATATTTATATGTACGGTATACTGTATATCATATGCATCTATCAATCCATCCATCTGGACATATTTCCATATCAAACATTGTCTTGATCTTCTATTCTTCATGTATTTATCATACATCTACAGAAAGTCAAATTGAATCATGGATTTGGAGAATCGTGACACCCCTAATCTATAGCGGTAGCATAGCAGGTTTGCAGTATATCAGTGCCAGAACATTCTAGATTTAATAGAAAACAAATATTGCTGTTTAAGTAGCCAAGACACGTGTGCACGGACACACACACACACACACACACACACCTGAACCTGCTTTAGTTCCATAGTTCAATCCTGTCACCATCCATCCAGCCTTTATCCACCCATCCTTCTTCTCATCCATCCATTCACCCATCCATCCACCGTTCCTTCATCCATCCACCCATCCATCCACCGTTCACTCAGCTACCGATCCACCCACCCATCCACCGTTCACTCATCCATCCATCCGTCCACTCATCCATCCGTCCACCCATTCACTCATCCATCCATCCATCCACCTGTTAACTCGTCCATCCACCATTCACTCATCCATCCATCCACCCGTTCACTTATCCATCCATCCATCCATTCATCGACCTATCCTCTCAACCATCCATAGCATAAATTAGCTGTATTTGCAATTTGACTTACCTAAAATATTTTCCGTGTTTTGTTCCATGAAGAACAATCTCAAAGGGTTTGTGTTGTGTTGTTTTTATTAAATGAGACCAATTATAAATGTTCACCACAAAGACTTTCCAAGCAATTATCTCCACACTCAAATATAATTTCTGACTGAATAATAGGATAATATGCTGACATCAGATGAACACAAAAGCACACACACAGCTACACACAAACACAGATACACACACATCTTCTGTTTTTCCATTGCTTTCCGTCTGTGCATCTCTCTTCCTCCCTCGCTCCCTGGCACCAAGTCTCTCTCGCTCGCCCCCAACGCCACCCTCCCTATGGGTGTCGGTGTACTGTTGATCCTAGACTGAAACAGAGAGAGAGGGAGAGTGAGAGAGAGAGGGGGGTAAAGAGTGAGAGAGGGAGGGGGGTACAGTGAGAAAGAAAGAGAGAGTGAGTGAGAAAAATATATGCTGATAGTGGGAGAGAGAGAGAGAGAGAGAGAGAGAGAGAAAGAGAGAAAAAAAGGGTCTATTCCTTGGCGTGTGCCAGGCAAACCAAATCGCCCAAGATGTTTGATGCACCCGTAATATATCTCTATGGGCTTTTTCGACATTTTCAGAGGTTCCCACACTGTACTCCCCATAGGGGCATAGTCTGGGGGTTGCTTTTTCCCCCTCCCCTCTCCTCATGTTATGCTGTAATTTTCCTCTGTCTTCCTGTCCTGTCTACCCACTTGTCATATTGTATGTACTGTATGTTTGTGTATATGTACGGACAGGTCGATGGCAAAAAAGCAATTTCCCAGCTTGGGATCAATAAAGTGTCTGTCTGTCTGTCTGTCTGTCTGTCTGTCTGTCTATCTATCTATCTATCTATCTATCTATCTATCTATCTATCTATCTATCTATCTATCTATCTATCTATCTATCTATCTATCTATCTATCTATCTAAAGTGGACAAAGTCAGCTTACGCAAAAAAGGAGTACGTACTCTCGCTATGCAGAGGATGTCAGTTGAGTAGGTGGACCACCAATGTGGCCCGGGACACATTCGCGCACACACTGCTTCCCAGACCACCTCCGAATGTGGTCTGAGCGATCAGATGTCAATGTGTCCTCAATGCATCTTGGGTGCAGTCACACCAGTAATTCGAGCTGTCCACTTGTGATTGGATCACCCAGGACGCATGTTAATGCCAGCTGTGAACAGGGCCTGTATCACAGAGTCTCTGATTGTGATGATAACTCACTAATAATTATAGAGGAAGGTGCCACAAATTTGCAATCAGTGAGAGAGAGAGCGTGATAGAGAGAGAGAGCGAGAGAGCGATAGAGGGAGAGCAAGAGAGAGAGAGAGAGAGAGAGAGAGGGAGGGAGGGAGGGTGGAGAGGGATAGAATGAGCAAGGGATGGAGGGATAGAGGGATGGAGTGAGGGAGAGAGAGAGGGAGTGAAGGGTGATGAGAACAGGAGGGATGGAAAGGGAGAGAGAGATAGATATAGGAACATTTTGAGGGTGAGAGAGGCAGGGAGAGAGAGGGAGGGAGAGGAATTTATTGTAGAGCCATGTAACTGCTGTCTATTGAGGGGAAATGCAGTGTTTTAGCATTTAGTGGCTAGGTTTAGTGGTGACCTGAATTAGCTTCATACTTTAATTGGTCACTTATGGAGTCGCTTTTAACACTTTCATGACAGGAACATTTTACCCCATTGTGATTTCATGATGAACAAGAAGAGAGTGTGTTTTGTGAATGAACAGATCTATGGTGAGCATGAATATAGCTCTAATAGTTTGTTCCTCAAGAAGTTCCTCAGAAGAGTCTCTCTCAAAAAAATGAAGCAAGATATTTCATTGGTTTTGAACATGAAACACACGCACACACACACTCTCAGACACACTCTCAGACACACTCTCACACAAAGCCAAGTAACGTTGAACCTTGTAATGAACTCCACCATTAATTCATGGTGTCTGTCTGGTTCTTTGACTATTCTCTCCCCCGGCTGACAGGAATGGACCCGGCCTACAGACAAGAAGACAAAGCAGCTGGGTGTCCTGCGTCAGTTCAACACACATGCCTGGTCTAGCCCAGGGGGATGAACCTATGGCTCTTTCAGTGATTGCATATGGCTGACTAGCAGTGGTGGAAAGTAACATTTACTCAGGTACTGTACTTGAGTATGTGGTGTGTTCTTGAGGAAGAAGGCTGCCGACACAGGAAACGCTTTAACTCACTTTATTTGTTTAGCTTTAGTTATAGTAATCTACGTAACAAATGGAGGGGTATAGTAAAAGTCACGCGCGTGGAGCTCCCCTTAGCTTAGCATCTGTCCGGATACGCTGCCTAGGGTTTCTGCCCTCCCCCCCGAATGTGTTGTTTTTAGTCTATGGGCAGGCGTGGCCTCTATGACGCATAATATGCTCTGATTGGCTAGTGTTGAGCGCCCGCCCCCAGTGTATTATGTGTGCCGCCACCTAGTGATCAGGTTGGGTAAATACAACTTATATTTATATTATAGTCCTTATTAGCTATGTGAGGATATTACAGTCTGTTGATATGTGCGGTTATCCATTCGTCACAAGTACACATTTGAGGTACTTGAGTATTTCTATGTTCTGCTACTTATACCTTATACTCCACTACATCTCACAAATATTGTACTTTTTACAGCTTTAGTTACCAGTTACTTTGCAGATTCAGATTAACAATAATAATCAGTAAATTAATTAGATTATTATATCAATACGGCTTTATTGGTCCCCAGGAGGAAATTCACAAGCTACCCAACAGTATGTAAAGTAATATATAAAACATATATAAATACATTAAAATGAGCTCCACCTTTACCAGCTGCAACAATCAATAAATATAATCAAATAATATAATATATATTATTCTGATATGAGCCATTCTGCATAATGAGTACTTTTAATTTTGGCACTTTAAGTATATTTTGATGCTAATACTTTTATGTATTGCAGGACTTTTACTTGAAACTGGGTATTTCTACAGTGTGACATTACAACTTTTACTTAAGTAAAAGAGTACTTCTTCCACCACTGCTGACCAGCAAGGCACAGAAATATATAGGATAGGATATTATTAAAATGAAATTACATTTTACACAACACACTGCATAAATATATTTCTGGGATACAATGCTACATTTTTATTGGACACAGTCACAAAGCTAGAGTAATTTCCAGATATAATTCAACAACTACTTTCCATAATCTACAATCAGAGTAGATAATGAAATGTCGGAAAAGGTAATATGACAAAGTATCATTCTTTCCAGCCTAAATAGTCATATCTAATTTCAATTACTGAATATCTTCCCTAAAAATGTTGAATGATAATCGTGTAACCTCTTCTTTGGCTCTAAGAACAAGTAAGAAGCTCTAATAACAATTTGATCCATATTTCTTTTTATGGCTAGATACCAAAAGGTTCCCAACCCCTGGTCAAGCCCAGATCTCCTCCCAGCACACACCTCATCTAGCCCAGACCTCGTCCCAGCACACACCTCATCTAGCCCAGACCTCCTCCCAGCACACACCTCATCTAGCCTAGACCTCCTCACAGCACAAACCTCATCTAGCCCAGACCTCCTCCCAGCACACACCTCATCTAGCCCAGACCTCCTCCCAGCACACACCTCATCTAGCCCAGACCTCCTCCCAGCACACACCTCATCTAGCCTAGACCTCCTCACAGCACAAACCTCATCTAGCCCAGACCTCCTCCCAGCACACACCTCATCTAGCCCAGACCTCCTCCCAGCACACACCTCATCTAGCCCAGACCTCCTCCCAGCACACACCTCATCTAGCCTAGACCTCCTCCCAGCACACACCTCATCTAGCCTAGACCTCCCAGCACACACCTCATCTAGCCTAGACCTCCTCACAGCACAAACCTCATCTAGCCCAGACCTCCTCCCAGCACACACCTCCTCCCAGCACACACCTCATCTAGCCCAGACCTCCTCCCAGCACACACCTCATCGACCCCAGACCTCCTCCCAGCACACACCTCATCTAGCCCAGACCTCCTCCCAGCTTCGTCTTCCATCCCACCAACACAAGAGGTTCAAACGCAAGTGTTAAAGACATATTAAGACGAGACGTGTTAAAAAGGAAAAAAATCATCTGTCTAAAAGTATTCACTGTGTGCGTCAGCAGCAGTGGAGGAATTCCCTGGGGTTCCCTGCAGGGAGTTGATGTTAGGTAGGACACAGACAGGGGATACTACACAGAGAGAGAACCATATCATGTTCTTATGAAGCCCCGTCGTCCTGGGATCATCTGCAAACATACTTGAAACTGACTGATCTAGTCTCTCTGGCAGATTTCAAAGGCCTCCTGAAAGACTTGGAACGGGGATTAGTATGATAGCACAGAGAAACAGATACAAAGTATGACATAGGGGCTAGTGTGGGGGTAGGGGATGAGAAGAAGGTCGCTGAGTACTTAGAGGGGTTAGTATGTGTGGAGGTGGGTGTGTGGTTGGACATAAATAGATGAGGTAACATAGAGGGGTAAGTATGTGTGGAGGTGGGGGATGTGGTTGGACAGAAATAGATGAGGTAACATAGAGGGGTAAGTATGTGTGGAAGTGGGGGATGTGGTAGTACATTGGGAAACAGATGTGAGGTAACAGAGGGGTATATAGGGGTCTTATAGGGGTCTACAACATTTACAACCCAATCAGATGAGGGCCAACCTACTTCCGTGCCTTCAGCCCGTCGGATCGAGTATCAACCTTACATATAGGGGCTAGGATGTGTGGTAGGACACACAGAGTACATATAAGGGTTAGTATGTGTGGAGGTAGTGGATGTGTGGTAGGACACACGGAGTACATATAATAATAATAATAATAATAATAATAATAATAATAATAATAATAATAATAATAATTAATAATTAATAATAATTAATTGCATTTATATAGCGCTTTTCAAGACACCCAAAGCGCTTTACATAGTGTGTGTGTGTGTGGGGGGGGGGGGGGGGGGGGGGATATGACACCTCATCTGCTACCAGTGTAGCGGATGAGGTGTCATATCCCCCCCCACACACACACACACACCCCTTACATATAAGGGTTAGTATGTGTGGAGGTAGTGGATGTGTGGTAGGACAGAGAGAAACAGATAGCAGATATATGGGGTTAGTATAGAGGTAGTGGATGTGTGGTCAGACAGAGACACAGACATAAAGAGGTTCGTATGGAGGGAGTGGATGGGTATAGGGTTCAGGATAGCTTTGGATAAAAGTGCTGAATGACAAATATGGCTAAATATCAATATGTGTGGATATGTATGGGTTGGTATGAAGACGATGAGGCTGAGAAGTAAAAAGGAAAATGTTTTTATATTCCTCTGTGTTCAGTTCAGTGAGACAAGTCGGTTCCGGTGTCGTGTCCAATTAAAAATGAAATAATAGTAATAATAAACACACACAATCCCCAAATAATGACTCATATTCATGTCATTCCGGTGAGATGATTTATGTGTGTGTCTCTGGAGCCCGTCCCCCCTCCTGTTACACCTGTCGGTCTGTTAGTCTTTCTATGACTCATCCCTCCCTCCCTCTCTCTCTCTCTCTCTCTCTCTCTCTCTCTCTCTCTCTCTCTCTCTCTCTCTCTCTCTCTCTCTCTCTCTCTCTCACTCTATCGCTGTCACTCTCTCGCTTTATCTTTCTCATCATCTCTCCCTCTCTGTAGGTGTCACAGTTGTGTGTCCATTTGTGAACTCTCTCTCTCTCAGAGGTGTGTGTCTCTTGTCCACTGTCTCGTCCTCGTTAGGTGGGCTCTAGCTATGTGACACCTGCCTGTGTTGTCTGTGCCCCCAGAGGACAAGGGAGCAACATGCTCACCTTGTCCATCTGTCCAGTGTTTGTCTCGTCTGGCTGCCGGTTCGATCCCCGGCGACTCCATTAGACTAAAATGTTTTCCTTGTTGCCGTGGTCACACACATACTGTCACAGGACAAGAAGAGCAAATGCACATGGTTTGTGGGTATGTGCAAGGGCTGGGCATGTACACAAACAAACACACACACATGCACACAAATATACGTGCGTGTGCACCAGGGGTCGCGTGAACCGAATATTTTCCGTCATTGACCGTTTATTTAAAACGGTGACGGAAAAATCTGAGGGCCGTCCGTCATTTTGACAGATTGCAATTCACACCCTGACCACTTGGTGGCGATGAGCATATTAATTGGCTCTTGTAGAAGAAGAGTAGAAGTGTAGAAAAAAGAAGAAAAATGTCACGGCAGTTGAGTGTTGAAACCATAGACATAATACACGTAGACGCCTCATAGACTGACGCTGCCTGTTGGAGCTGACGTATCAGCGCGGCCGCCATCTTGGATGGGTCCCCAGTGCGCCCCCTGTGCATTTATTTCTACTGAGGAAGGCGTATCCCCGACTACAATAATAAGCAGAACTCCCCAAATTTTTACCGGATTTTCACACGGTTTGGTTTGTTACAAACGGCAGAGATTTATTTATGATACAGGACAAATTATTATTATTATTATTTTAAATAATAAGAATTATTGTTCAATCTTACTTGTGAAAGGTAATCCCATGCGATCTGGTGTCAATACTGCGCCGTAAGCTGCACAAAATACTGGCATAGCTTGCTCTTCCGTTAACTCCTAACTCCTCATGAGGCGTCTACGTATACAGTATATGTCTATGGTTTCAACCATAGACATATATACATAGACGCCTCATGACGTGCTGGAACGTAACCCAGCGTCGCCGCCATATTGGTTGGGTCTCCTCACTCTAGTCTAGCATAGGAGTCAACGGGAGAGCAAGCTATGCCAGTATTTTGTGCAGCTTACGGCGCAGTATTGACACCAGATCGCGTGGGATTACCTTTCACAAGTAAGATTGAGCAATAATTATTATTATTATTATTATTATTTTATTTTTTTAATTAATTTGTCCTGTATCATAACTAAATCTCTGCCGTTTGTAACAAACCAAACTGTGTGAAAATCTGGTAAAAATTCGGGGAGTTCTGCTTATTATTGTAGTTGGGGATACACCTTCCAGTAGAAATAAATGCATTGGGGGCGCACTGGGGACCCATCCAAGATGGCGGCCGCGCTGATACGTCAGCTCCAACAGGCAGCGTCAGTCTATGAGGTGTCTATGTATATTATGTCTATGGTTGAAACATTTGATTACGTTCAAGCGGGCACGCGCTGCAAGTCCATGCGGACCACGAGGAAGGTGGGCCTAGAAGCCCCACGTCATGCGAATGATCCGCGTCACCGCACCGCCTTGAAAACTCGTCCGCCTGGCGGCGTGTTGACTAGTGGATCAACTAGCTCCCGCGTGTTGACTGGTGGAGCAACTAGCTCCCGTGTGTTGACTAGTGGATCAACTAGCTCCTGTGTGTTGACTAGTGGATCAACTAGCTCCCGTGTGTTGACTAGTGGATCAACTAGCTCCTGTGTGTTGACTAGTGGATCAACTAGCTCCCGCCCGCATTGTGGTGATGAATCACCGTCAAGCCCCACTATATATTCTTACATATTCTTCTGCTTGATGTGTGTATCCACGGTGTGGATTATTTGTTCAGCTTGTTTGGACTGAATATTAATTAAAAATGAATTAAAATTAAATGCTATTGAACATGTCATTATTATCATTTAAAAAAATAAAGTGACCGGTAAAAATAGATTATGACGGGATTTTTATGACCCTGTCAGTCAAAATGACGGACAGCGAAAAAGTCTAGCGCAACCTCTGGTGTGCACACACACACACACACACACACACACACACACACACACACTACCAAGGGAAGATTAACATTTAGTTCTCTACTTTTCTCCTCTTTTAAATATATTTGTTATGATATGCGATATATATGATATGCGTCTCTGGGAAGAATAACTTTATGTTTGGTCATCCGGTTATCTTATGTTATGTTATCTTTGGTCACCCGGGCACCGTATTGTCATGCAATTAAGATTGCATTGTTCTTACACAAAATACGTTTGTTAGTTGATGCTAAGCATGAATGTATGACCACTGTGATGTCACTAAATGCAACCAATCACATCAATAGATAGATATTATGCTAATTTTCTCAGGGATTCAGGACAGCAAAGTGTAAACCTGAAAATGTTTAGTAGACAGACTGTGATGACTAAATCATACTAATTCATAGTAATTAGTTGCAAATAAGCGACTAACTAATAGTAGACAGTTCAACTAATCGAACATAGCTGATTAAGTTATTACTTATTACCATTTCTAGCCCCAAATACTACTGGTTTGCTTTGTCAGTTGAATATCTAATGGCAAATATACTGGCAGAATACTGTGTCTCTAATGCACCAGTGCTTACTAAATTACACAAATCAATAGTGAAAATACATTGTGACAGATTTGCATTCAAGATTGTTGCAGAAAAGAAAATCAAAGCCCTATGAATAATAAAGGCTTGTCGACACAACACAAAAACCATTAGAGGCTCAACCTGGCGAAGCGACAAACATCTGAGGCTGACGTTTTTACATCTCCAAACTCTTAAACAAAAGTTATATGTCATAACTTATATCCTAACTTTCCAATCATATCATTTTTCACTCAAAAAAGGGTTAGATTCAAGAATTGAAGCGCTGCAATGTTTCAGCTTGGACAGAGCCATCGGATGCACCGCAACACGAGCAGGGGAGCACCTTCCTTTGATTATTATGGCGTTTTCCAGCCGAATGCAAAAGTTAATTAAACGTCACGCTTGATGGCACCAGTAGAGCTGAGGATTAACTCTCTCCTGTCTTTACAATAACATGCCCTGCTCTGCAGGTGTTACACCTGTGATGGCCACCTTGGCGACCTCTAGTGGCCAGAGGGTTTGGGGACCTTGGGCTGCAAATAAGGAAATTGGGCCACACCTGCTGGCCTTCACTCTACCTGAGCTGTTCAGGCAGAGTGAACCAGCTACTTATCTCTCGTTTGCTGACTGTGGTAAATTTTTCGGTTTTCTCTTGCTTGCTCGCCCAGCAGACGCGCAACATAGGTTGATTTGGTATGTTGTGCTTTCGGTTGGGTTACACATTGCACATCCACCTACACTACTTCCACACTCAACCGTGCACACCACCGATACGACACACCACTCTCACATCTCATGCTGGCTTTTGAAGTTATGTAATGTTAACTGGATGTGGTGTCCCAATGCTGTCCAACCTAAGAGCCGGGTTGTGACACACCTCACTCGTATCCAGGGGGGATTCTAGGATCTGACCTTTAGTATAGAAATACGATTAACATGTTGTTACATCTGCAATGGTTTATTACGTAGGCTACTGGCTAGGGGAAAGGGGTACATCCAGGACGTCGATGATTTGATAGGGTTGTATATACAGTACATCCATGGGTTACAGTTATAGGATAATTTGCTGATTGCTCGTTTGACACTTTTTTCATTCAGTGCCCCCTAAGTGTTTGGACGAAGCCACATCCTAAGGGGCTGATCACACAGAACAGCAATTTTAAAAAGGCCATGCCCACTTTACCATTGTTTTTCTATGGTTCATAAAACATGTTTAACTTTGGGCACTGGGTGGGGAGCAACACCACTCGACAGAACACAATGTCCAACAATGACAAAGAAGATTTTGGCGTTGTATGGGTAATAGTTTATTCAAAGATTAAAGCAATTGCAAGAGCTCTGTGTCTTGTCAAGTCCATTTTTACCGTTAAAACAGTTTAAATGGCCGAATTGCACACGCTGCAACTGAACACTTTACAGGCTTCACATTGAACTTCACATTGAAGCCTGTAAAGAGTTAACTAGAGGTAACTAATTCGCACATCATCATCATCATCATCATCATCATCATCATCATCATCATCATCATCACTACCAGCACAGTGTTAATGTGTTTGTCTTTGGGACCGGCTTCCTTTCATACTGGCCTACATCTGCTCTCTCACAGGGAGAGGATAGAGATGGGGAGAGAGGGAGAGGGAGGGGGGAGGGGGGAGGGAAGAAAGAAATAGATAGGTAGAGAGAGAGAGGGAGAGAGAGAGTCAAAGGAGGAGAGAGAAAGAGTGAGAAAGAGTGAAAGAGAGCGAGCATGAGAAGAATGAGAGAATAACTCAGGCAGGAGAGGAGTGATGGATGGTCAGTAACATAGGGCTCTCATTTACCTTTAAAGGTTATACACAAGATGGAGCTGTTTTAAATTGACCACAGCAGTTAAAGCGTAGAGAAACCTCATCGTACTTATTTCATCCACCCAATTAGATTGTTTCATGTGGGTGTTCGCCAGGGGGAGGATTAGTGAAGGAGGTGATAAATAGAGAGGATAAAGAGATGAGGAGATTCGGTGCGGCACTTCATCGTAAGAGCGCGGTAAGTGTTTTAGATTGCAATGACTGTTACCGTTCCCAACTGTTGTGGGGTAACACTTTAGTCAAATCAGAAATGAGTTTGAAGATCAAAGCATTTGAAGTTAATACGAGGGTGTAGTTAATTTATCATCACATAGAGCATTATGTTCGTTTAGCATTTTACATTGACAATTGCAGCTTATGACAAAGACAGAAAAAGTTTGACAAGCTCTTCAAAATAGTTGTGTATTATTAGCAGAGATGATGATAGAGATGGGACAGGGATGGAGGGAGGGAGGGAAAGAGAGGGACGGAGAGATATTATCTTGTAGCTGACATTTATATTTTATTACACTTTTTGTGATAAACCCTTTGACCCTGAGAGAGAGAGAGAGAGAGAGAGAGAGATACATGGAAAATTGTATTGAAACATTTGTGCTTGGCTTGCACTGCCCCCTGTGGCCAAACAGAGAAGTTCAGTTCCTTGTGGGAAAGCACCATCTGAAACCACCACCTGTGTGTGCATGTGTGTGTGTGTGTGTGTGTGTGTGTGTGTGTGTTTATGTTGGCTGTCACCCCCCAATCCCTTCCCTCATCACTGCCTTCAGGGTCCAGTCACCCGCTAGATGTTGTTGGGCAACTTGTGTCTGCACACGCATGAAGGTCTTTCAATTGGTTAAAAAGTGTCTCCAAAAGGCTTTTGAAACTGCAAGGTCCTTGTAGAGAAGAAGAAGAAGAAGAAGAAGAAGAAGAAGAAGAAGAAGAAGAAGAAGGTCGAATAGTGTAATAATAATGTATACCGTGACTCTGTTAAAGAAAATAATAATGTACTATCACTGACTAACATCCACAATGTATGAAACTAATGATACGATTAGGAAACCCCATTTGCAGGTTTATAACACAACACAAAACACAAACACAACATGTATAATATATAATGCTCCGGAAAAGACCCGCAGAATCTATCGAACGAATCCCAACCATAATAATCGTATGGCACTAAAGGCCTCAAACCCTACAGCAACACAGCACAGTTATATAACGAGTTCACCCTGTCCACAGACATGCTGCTGCTGCTGCTCCTCTGAACCCGCTCACGGACAACGATAATGACCACCGCAACGGTGGGCGACACACGGTTAGCGAGCAAGCCGTGGGTGGCCAGGCTACATTTGAACCTTGACCACGGCAAACCATCAGCCCAACCCCGCCCCCCCGCCATCACGGGCCACTTGCCATCCATCAAACCTAGCACCCGGATGAGTCATGAGCGGCTGCTGTAGGTTTGAGGCTCACGACGCCCCCAAAATGAGTTGTCAATGGCAACGCCCCCGCACTCCGCTCCACACAGCGCTGTGTGTTTTTTTTTTTTTTTTTCTGTTGTTTCTCGACAAGGGGATTTTAACTTCAAATCGTGAGGAGTTAAAGGTTTTGGAGAGAGGAGAGGATGTTCCCGAGGTGGGAAATGTAGAGGAGGCGGTGGCTGTGGAGGATGAGGTAGAGGGGGTGGAGGAAGGGGAGGGGGGGGGGGGGGTTGAGAGATGACAGAGGTAGGGGAGTTTGGGAGGGGAGGTAAGGGGTGAGATTTGAGATTATGGTTGGAGGAGCGAGGGGCTCGGTTGAGGAGTGTGGAGCGTGAGAGGGGTTGGAGGAATGGGGGATACTTACTTCTTTCTTTCTTTTTTTCTATTTTCTCCACAGATTAGAGTTAATCTGCTACTGTCTTTACAACATCTACCTCCTGCCCACCCTCCGTGTAAAACCAGCCTCCACTCCTGTTATACAAACTCATCCTTCACCTCTCCGTATCAATCAGCTCTATCTGTTCTCTCTCTCTCCTCCTGTCACTCTCTTAATCCCTCTGCTTTATCCTCACACACACACACATACCTGGATACACACATGCACGCACACACACACATGCACACACACACAATTAAACCACATAAAAACCACAAGGTACCAAGAACCAATTAATATTTTTTGTTTGTACGTGTGAGTGTATGTGTCTGTCTGCATGTATGTGTGTGTGTGTGTGTGTGTGTGTGTGAGTGAGTACATGCATGCTCATATCTGTGTGTGCAGTGTGAAGGTTGAAGATGTGTCTTATTAACCTATTATTAATCAGCCAGGAAGTCAGGCCTCTCTCATTACTGTCAGCGGGACATTAACTAGTCTATAGAAGCCCATCAGGGCCACAGAGCCTGTCTGTGGTCTTTACGACGCCCGTACATCACAATAACACACCATCAGAGACCCTTGGCCACGAGGCTGTGAGATAAGAGGAGGAGGAATAATAACGACCACCCGGCTGCTTCTCAAAGATGACAACACACTCCCAGTGTGATGTGATGACATGCGTGCGATGGGAGCTGAGCGGAAAACATGTCATGCTGTAGTCCATTATGAACACAGAGACACTGGGTAGTGTGTGTGCATGTGTGTGTGTGTGTGTGTGTGTGAGTGTGTGTGAGTGTGTGTGTGTGTGATTAATATAAAAAAAGTGAGTTATAGGAAGAAAAATAGTTTCAAGACCATAAACATGCAGTACTGCAGGTATTGAATCCATTTTGACAAGGCACTGTTAAATGTTTTTCTTTGCTCCAATAGACTGGGAGCAGCGTTGTACCTGCAACTCTGCCCCTCAACCTCAGGTATGAATGTATGTTTGAGAGCACAGTCTCATATGCAATGCATTACCTGCCTTACCTGCACTTCATGCTACCTTGCATAAAGTGCTTGGATGCAAACTGCACTTTGTTGAATTGTACACGTAATGTAGCCGCGTGAGACCATCCCGATCCCACTAGTTCACAATATGTTCCTCTCTGCACATCGATCTCGCCAACAATTAGTAAACGCTCGGTCCAATCAGTGTTTGGGGGCGGGATTTTCAGTCCAACAAGGGCGAATAGACTGAATAACGATGTCGATGGTTGAACAGAAATCTGCACGAAAGGCTTTTCTCCGATTTGAATATGTTTCATATTTACTTCCAACCGGAGTCGACATGAGCAAAGAGAGCATGAGCATCACTGTGATTGGCTGTAGTTTATTTAACAATGTAAGCCCGCAGCCATATTTGGAAATCAATTACTGCCCAGCCAAGGCCAGACAACAGCAACAAACAGCTGAACATTTTGAAATGTTCAGCAAATCAAAATATGTCCATGATTGGTTTGCTTGTTATTATAAATGCAATTGTCTTCTATTCTTCTCTACACACTAAACACATTGTTAAAGACAGACAGACCATCAGACAAACACTCCCCCCCCCCCCCCCCCCCCCCACCTCTTCTGCTGCAGCGGGTGTTTGTATGTGTGTTCGTCACAGGCACGTGTGTTGTCTCATATACGTCACCACGTGCGGTGGTGACTTTCATGGTTATTGATGTAGGAAAAATACAATCTATACCATCCTCTCTCCCCTTTTCTAGTCTGTAAGGCATGCTCAAACACGAGTGCGCATGCACACACACACACACGCACACACACACACACACACACACGCACACGCACACACACACACCACACGTACTCACAAGAAAACACAAATGATCGTGCTTTCCATCTCAGAAACGAACCCTTGAGCAGATTAAAACTGTCAACAGTAGCATCGCTCCCTGATTAGCAGATTTGAATAGTTAAATGGGGTTAACACCTGTAACAACCACTGTGAGAAAACCGTGTGCAGGAACCCAGGATTACAGATCTCATTATAAACCAGTATCTAGCGCCTGAGCCACCTGCCTGCCCCCCCCCTCCCTCTCTCGCTCTTCCTTTCAACTGCCAGCAACGCTTTGCTTTGGCATGTTTTTCAGTTTTCACGAAAGCAGATCGAAAGCGTGGCGGGGAGCGTCTGAAGTTTTACGTGGAAAGTCGGAGGCGCGAACGCAGGCCTTTTGTAAAGAGAACATAAAGAAAGCAGATTGTTTATCTCGATTGGTTGCACCTCACGACCGCGCTGAGAGAAACACAACCGGTGTTCACGCCTGTGCGACGCTGACAGTCTTAGAGAGCCGTCAAGTGCTGCGTTGCACCGTTGATATGTTATATTTATACCTCCATGTATATAAATATATGTTTGCTGAAACAACTCACTAGATGGGAGGTCTCAGGTGTATCACTAACTATTTGTCGTGTGAAAACCCTTGTGTTGTAATGCTATAAAAATCGATAAAAACACAATTGTTAAAAAAAAACTCCCTTAAATACTTAGTCTTTGTTAGTATATATGGACAAATGTATCAGAGGAAAGAACAGTGTTAACATTTCCCATTCAATCTTTTTTTGCTAGTTTTTTTTTCCAGAACCCAGGAACTCAGCCAGGCACAAGGCCGAACTATATTTTGCAAAATTAGGTCTGAAAAATGTGTTTCATTTTAAGTTCATGAAATAAATAATGAACTGTCTCAAGAATTGTTGGTCGACAGCAATCATGTATAATGTCAACCACTCTGCGAATAAAAGCCAAATGAGAGAAGATGAAAGGCAGGGAACAAAAGATCAGTGTTTTTATTTTCTCAACTTTAACAGCATGAAAACTTAAGATAATTAATTCCTCATAAAAGCTGAAAATCTAAAATCCATACAACATATTATTAGTCACAGGGTTTATTCTGAGAAATATATCTTGAAGGCTAAATCCAACTGAAATGAACCTCAGTCCAGTCGTAGAAGTGACATTTAAAATGTAATGAATCGAATATTATTCTTCCTAATAATAGCGTCCATTATAAAAAAAAATCATGAGATAATTATGATGAATCTTATGTCAGGGTTTTGAATCTAGAAAAGCACACACGTCTTCATAGAAGACGTTTGCTCTTCCATTAGTATTCTTCCTTTTGCATTCTCTGGGAACCGCGTATCCATTCATTTCATAACATCGGCGTACAACAAAGACCTCTGCAATTCTCATCTTGTCAGACTTAAGTGAAAGATGTGCGGTCCGTGACTAATGGAGCGGGTGGGAATTTAGTGTGAATAATACGTTAACAATACCACACATTTGAGTCGCATTCATGGTTATAAATATGTGTCAGGTTACGTTGACAGAAGTAAATCAGCTTAAATCAGTCCACAGCATTAGGGACGGGGGCTTAACTTTGACAACTAAATGGCTCTGCTCTGTCGAGAAGTAGAAGTCAGCCGCCATGGACGGGTAATTCTTCACAGGGCTGGGGGAGAGAGAGGCAATCTTTACATGTTGGACAGATGCCCTCAATGCAATCACACACATATAGAATATGTGTGTATATATATATATATATATATATATATATATATATATATATATATATATATATATATATATATAGAGAGAGAGAGAGAGAGAGACACAGAGAGACAGAGAGAGAGACAGAGAGGGGGGTAGAGAGGAGGACGATATGGAGGGGGATGTTATAGAGAGACAGAAACAGGGATTCAGAGAGAAAGAGAGAGAGCGCATAAAGCGGGATCCCTCCTGCCAGGGATGGTTAGGAGCGCCTAACCCACCCTCTGAGATCCAATAACTAATGGCGTCTGCCTAGCACTGCCTACACTGTGTGGCACTAGTGCATAGTCCAGATTATATTCAAGCTCTGTACCTCCATGGTGGAATGAGATACCTGGTGACCTATGACCTGCCCTGACACCCCCCTCCCATCTCCAAGAATCATCTGAAGACCCACGTCTCCAAAGGAGGCAGATTCATTTTATTCCCTTTTTACTTCTCGTTGCATCCATGTGTAAAGGGCACTCCTCTCTCCCTCTCTCTCTCTCCATTTTATTATTACTAGTTATATTGAAATAAGGAAGGGAGGAAGGAAGTGAATGGCTATTTCATCATTATCACTTATTAGGCTTCTACATTCAAATGTTATGTATTCATAAGTCAGTGTTGTGACATACTGATTCAAGCAAACAATAAACACACTAGCAAACAGTAAACTAACTAGCATCAAACTATTGATTCACAGCTCCTCCATTTGATGAGTTTGACAGCTCAACGCACCAAAAGTACTCAGAGATTATTTTGATCAGTGCGTTCATTAAATGGAAATGTTCAAATTTACAAATTCATTGTCAGCTGATTAGCATACTAATTAGGTGGGGGGGGGGGGGGACAGAACAGCGCTGAGAGAATTCAGCTTATTGTATCGCCTCGTCTGTCTTCCTCTTAAAGGCCACTGAGTGCTAGAAAAGTCAACTTCAGGTCGTTAGCATCCCACTCATCCTGCACCCTGCACTCCATCAACTTGCACCCTGAACTCATCACTCCTTCTGACGGTACTTCTCACAAACTGCACCACATCAGCATCTGACGTCAGCAGAGCGTCTTTCATCCCCATGAGCTTAACACTTCTGGACTCAGGTGACGTTCCAAGTTAGACTCATTCCAAGGGTGAGAGACATACAGGGAGACACAGCGTCAGAGAGCGTGAACGAGACACAGACAGGGAGACACAGCGTCAGAGAGCGTGAGCGAGACACAGACAGGGAAACACAGCGTCAGAGAGCGTGAGGGAGACAGACAGGGAGACATAGCGTCAGAGAGTGTGAACGAGACACAGACAGGGAGCCACAGCGTCAGAGAGCGTGAGCGAGACAGACAGGGAGATGCGGCGTCAGAGAGCGAGAGAGAGAGACGGCCTCGTTGTCGTTGTTCTGGCTTCCACCAGATTTTAATAAGATCAATCACATCCCCCAGGCTCTTAATTACTTCATCTACAAACACTGTTGCCTAGCAACACTTTGGTTGGTCGCATATCACGGCAAAGAGGCAGTTCATTAAAATTGACAGCGTATAATACTTATCCCGCTTTTCCATTGACAAAAGTAGTGCAGAGCTGCAATATCTTCTGTGTGTGTTTTTTTGTCAACTCCTTTGATTGTGGCTGTTGTTAGGAACGGGGCGGTGGTGACAGCGTCCTGGAAGCGCTGTTAAATTAAGGAAGTGTTAAACAGGGAAGCTGACAGCGTTGCCAACAACCTGTCATCTGGTGGGCCCATAGATGAGCCGATGAGTCCCATTTTGCAATTCCCTCCCTGATCATGACTCGTTCTCATCCTCTTCTCACTCCTCTCTCTCACCCCCTCTCCTCCTCCGTCCTCCCCCCTCTCTCTCTGTCTCTGTCTCTGTCTCTGTCTCTCTCTCTCTCTCTCTCTCTCTCTCTCTCTCACTATCTCTCATCACCCTCTCTCTTGAGTCCCATCCCCCTCCTCCCTCTCTATCGTGTGTACCCCTCTCTCTCCTGTCTCTCTTTCTTCCCTCTCTTCTCCTCCCTCTCCCAGCAGTCTACAACTGTGTCTGCTTGCATGTATATCCATCTGTGTGTGTGTGTGTGTGTGTGTGTGTGTGTGTGTGTGTGTGTGTGTGTGTGTGTGTGTGTGTGTGTGTGTGTGTGTGTGTGTGTATATATGTAGGCGTGTGTTTGTGTGTGTGAATATGTGTTTATTTAACAATAATGTGGGGACCTCAACACACAACCTTCTACTAGGTTGAACAATAAACCATGAACCATTTAGCACAGGTAAGTAGAGAACATAATACATACATTTATGTAAAGTTAAACTAAACTCTAAATAATCACAACTATTATATATACAAAATAAATAACATTTACAAAAACGGAAAACACTTTATACTAATGTATTCCCCACTATATCTATCGGCCTCGTCGATTTACACACCAACACAAACATTTATCTAACGTCCATTACAGCGTGTGTGTGTGTGTGTGTGTGTGTGTGTGCGTGTGTGTGCATGTGTGCGTGTGTGTGTGTATCATTTGTCTACAGGTCGGTGCTGGACAGCTGCAGGCCGTTAGCAGAAGGCCACGTCCACCTCTGTGGTCAAACCAATTAGCCGAGGAGGGCTGTCTGGCGCAGAGCAGCGATGCAGTGGAGGATAAAATGCTAATGAGTTAGCTCTGGTCAGATCGCAGCATGTGCCCTGCCACGGCAGAGCACAGCATAGCACAACCTGTCCTCCCCAAGTTAGCATTGAGCTAAGCGGAGGTGGAACCATTCAGCCGAATCGGGATCTGTTCAGAAAACAGCGGAGCGGAGTTAATGAGGCTGCGGTTTGGTTCCAGTCCTGGACGTGTCCACGATACCACGCTCCCTTCCCCAGGGACACGCTGTGCTGACCATCATGTTAGCATTAAGCAAAGCTTGTTAAATAAGCAAATCCATCGAAACATACTAAGATATAATACAATGTAATACTTCATTATACTAGATACTCATATCAGATTTTTGTTTGCTGATTCATAAATATGTGAAATTTCTCATTTCAATACAAAAAAAGAAAGAAAGTATAAGAAGTTATGGCAATTTTAAACTTGGCCTTTTTATGGAAGATACACGTTTGTCAGTGAAAATGTGCTGTGGTGATGTTTTATCGTACCTTGTTATCAATCCACAAGCATCCATATTTTCTAAAGACAGATCCTGGTTTCACTGCCTTGGGGCTCCTGAGCATTCACAGCGTATGTCTATAATGAAACATGTAAATTAAATCTCTTTTTAGCTCCAATATTGATATTTCAGACGATATCAGCCTTGAGCAACAGCCTTGACTTGTGATGATACATATGATTAGAGAGAGAGAGAGAGAGAGAGAGAGCGGGGGGGGGGGGGGGAAGGGAGAAAGAAGCAAAAGGGGAGAGAGAGCAAGAGAGAGGGGAAGAGCAATAAAAAGAGAGTAAGAGAACAAGAGAGAGGATGGGGATGAGAAAGACACGGATGTAGAGCGACAGATATAGAGAGGAAGAGAGGAGGGGAGAGACAAGATGAGAAAGAGAGAGAGAGAGAGAGAGAGAAAAACAGAGAAAGAGAGATGGGCCTTTGACACAAATGTAATTGTATCTATTTTACACTTGTAGCCCTGGGAGGATGCCCGGTAAAGATTAGTTTCAACACATTAGTCACAGTAAACCAGAGCTCCCGGTCAGACTTCAGTTTGTTAAAATGTGCTCAGAAGTATTTGCTATCATCAGGAAATTATCTCCTCATCGATTTTTGGAGAGCAAGGGCTCCTTCAATAAGCTTGCATTGTACGTATTCACAAATGCTCCACTTATGGAGAGAGTCCGTCGGTGAAACTATCTGGCCTGTTATATATTGACCCACTGCAGACATTCAGCAGGCCGTAGAAATTAATTATTTCCAAAATAAATGCGGGATTCCACTGGACACTCATCAATACCTTATGCAGTCAAACTGAAAATATCAAGGATCATTGGTAGTCAATTGTCCATGCAAAATGTGAATGCATTAAGGGTGGGAATGTGGGTAACTTGCCAGCATTCATTAAGATAAATTGTTCATTGTGGTTCAAATAGTGCCCAAAACCCCATCTCAAACATCAGGACTTTGGCCTTTTATGTTGTCAGATGAGACAAATTACAGACAATGTTTATAGGGGAACTTACCAGGATATGCAAAGAAAAGAAAAGGAGATTTAAGTCAAGGTTTGTTCAATTTCTTTTTTTATTTAGTTACAAAAGGGAAGCCATTTCAGTGAATGGGCTTCAAATGGTTGTTACCATGTTGTTTAGTATTTTCTGTTACGGCTACTTCCTGTTTGCTCATCTCCTTCCTGTCCTACTGTTATCCTCCTATCAAGTCATTACGAAAACCTTTAATCCAAAGGGACTTGTGTGGTCAAAACAGATAGGGCTTGCTCAAGATAGGCTGAGGACATTGGGGATCGAACACAGAACCCCTCTGTAACACCCAATAATATAATGGGTTACAAATAAACAATACAATGAACAATACAAATGTGTTATTAACCACCCAGCCAAATTTTAATAATTAAAAAAGTGCCAAGTATATAAAATTAGGATTCAAAATCGTGAACAAATAAGCATTATTCTCAGCTCTGAGACGCTGGGGGCGTGTCCGCTGAAGGCACTAAACCACGCCCATTTGTGCACGGGGGGGCGGAGTCTCTCTCAACTGTCAAATAATCACTGTCTAACTAATGACTGTCTAACTAATGACTGTCAAACTAATAACTGTTAAACTAATAACTGTCAAACTGACAAGCAGTGACTGTGCACTGGTTGTTAGGGGCGGGGCGATGCTAAGGGGTAGCGCTTACGTCACCATGTACCCTTTATGCCCCGCCCATAAAATCCTGAACGTGAAAATGGTATAAAAAAAAATAGAAAAACAATCTAACTCCACAATTCAACATTAAATGGTTACAGTCTTTTCACATGTTTTCAGCAATGACTTTCTAACGTGTGTAATGTGTTTAGAAACAAATCTCAGTATTTGCTTTACATGGATTTAATAGGCTGAAATTGAGATGTATATTTTATTTGCTTTCTAGTCTAGTATCTAAAGAAATGCTGCACCTCCATCAGGAGTCTAACACACTAGCCACAAGACAATCCTGCCCAACCAATCATGTCTAATCGCCTTGCTTCATCCTTTGTGCAAAATACTGATTTGCTGGCATGGTGGTTCAGTGGTTGACTGATTTGTTATTGTTGTTTCCTCCTCTAAAGACCATGCATGTTTGGATACCATGTATGTTAGGGTACATATCAGGTTAAGGTACATAGCATGGTAGGGTATGGTGCATGTTAGAGGAGGGGGATTCTGAGAAAGAGCAGCAGATGCTTAGTAAGCCTACTCATATAGCCTATGTGTGTGCGTGTGTGCATGTGCATGTGTGCCCACGCGTGTGTGCCAGCCTCTCCATACCCTGGTCTGTGATGCTAATTTTCCCGGGGAAAGCAAATGAGGTGACATGAGAATAATGTGGCTGTGACTACGGGAGTTGTAGATTGTCCCGCCCTCGCCAAGTAAACATCATTTGCTTATTTATTTGTTTCAGGGTTTAGCCGGAAGCAGTGGATCAATCACGCTGATGCATACACATGACCACACTACATAAACATGTAGCGAATAATAGCGCTGAATTCTCGCTAATAGATGGGTTTAGCGGCCACGCTAACCTCAGTTATGTGCTGAAACACGGGTGCAGGGGTGTAGGTGGTTTAGACATGCACACATGCGCACAAAATACACATATATTGTGAAAATACTTTCCACACCATCCAACATGTGTACCCATTTTTTTAATGTCCATATTCATATTAATGCATATTAGTTAACTTGCAATGTATGGAAAATGTCTAAAGCATTCACTCCATATTTGTATGCACATACACATACATACACACAAACACACACTGAGTTATTTATCTCATGCAATTTAAATAATATATTTGCCTGTGTAATCTTCATTATGATGCATGTATTCTTCTGACAACCAGCTATGGTCATGTCTGTGTTTTAATGTACAGTGTTTATTACACACTACACAAACAACTAATTTCCTTCATGTCAAGGGGCATGTATTCAGTCATTTGTCTTGGTATTGTTGTATGTCTCAAACAAATATAATTAAAATACAATGCATTCCTCCCTGCATGCAGGCAGATCTCAGAGGCAAGGTTGGTGAATATCAGCAACGAGCAGTGTTTGACTAAAGCTATTTAGAGTGAGACCTCAGCTATACAATTATGTTTTGGTTAACATGTCTTTGTTTGCTCCGGAACAGAGACATGGCATTAAATCATTTTTGATCCGTGTTTCACCTTCTGGACTACAATTTTGGTAAATTGGAGGGTAAGATGGTCAGTCGGCACATAAAGCCTTGATTATAACATGTCTACAGTAACTTAATTTGCAGACTTAATTTGCAGACTTACTCATCAGGTTAATTATGTTTGTCTAAAACCTAAGCAACACAAACTAACAAAACTGAATTAATGACATTATCTGAAATACACGTTTCTAAGACCTGAAGGTGGTTACACACTGCCCTGGACCAATGCAAACAAACACCAACATCCAGTGTGCCATAGCCATTGGTGGTTGTTGGCTGTTGTCGGATGAAGGTTTCTGTTGGCAACCATGTCAACATCTGCATTGATCGGAACAGCCAACATCTATCATTGTGTGTTGGTGTTTGTTGGGGCGCCTTTACAACGCTTTTATCCTCTTGCATTTTCACTGCTCTGTATGGTCCGGGCTGTAGTGCCTGTGGTGTCATTCTGGGTCTCTGTTCTCCAGCTTAGTTAGTGTCATGAACGCCCTCCAGCAGACCTTAGCTTGACATAACCGCCCTGCTACAGGAGCGCTAACATGGCTAATCACACTCTTGTCTCTTATTCGTTCCTATCAGCGAGTCCTCAGAGCCTACTGGCCATCCAATAGAGCCCTTTCCCTCCGCTGGTTTGACACCAGACAGACCATAATATCATCATGATACAGACTCTGGTCACCACAGCAACCAGTGGGATGGAGGCACAACTGCTTCACATTCTGCCCCCCCTTCATTATCATCCTCATCATCAGTACTGGTTCTATTCCTGGGTCATATTTCTGTGAACTTTAACTCTCAAGTTTTCATTTTATTGGTTTAGCAGATCGTTTATCCAAATGTATTCCTACCAGTAGACTGTGGCCATTGAACCCATTACCTTTTGGCTGAGAGTCAAACACCCAAACAACTAGCCTGTCCTGTCCTGTCCCCTTCTTGACTATATGTCCCACCAAGACTGTTGTTGGGTTTTTATTGGGTAGGATTTTTACCTTTCTCTCACTCTCCCTTTCAATCTGTCTCCTGGCTTTGCCAAATGTGTCTCTCTTGATCACGGAGCAAGTACTAAGGCTCACATTTCTACTGATTTATTTTACTTTACAGATTTTCTTAAAGCAGGAACATGTGCTTAAAGCCCCCCCTCAGGGTGTCTCCGCAGGTGTACCTCAGGTAGTTTTTTAGGTGCATGTTGTCACTCACATTTGTCACACAACAGAATGTATGACTTTTAAAGGCCAGCAGCTAGTACTAAAACACACAACAAAGGAGAGATTACAAGGAGTTGCACCAGTAAACACACACACACACACACACACACACAGTCATTCATTTTGCTATTTTATATGAACGTACTGTCCATAAACACAGAAACTCACACAAACAGGCATTGAACAAACACATACATTTTGCCACTGTGACATGGACAGACATTGTACACAAATACACAGTACCTCTGGGGTAGATAATACCCATATCTTCGTGTTACCCCCATGCTGGGAGGCATCAAAGAGTTAACTGGTGTGTGGTCACGCATACGCACACACACACACACACCGTTAACCGGTGTGTGGTCACGCTCAGCTTCCTTCATGCACACCCTCAAGAGGACGCACATAGTCAATACTACCAGTAATACACCAGTTTCTATGCTATTCTGATCACGGCTGATGTTAATGTCACGCATATGGGTGTTATTAATAGATTAAACTGCACTGCTCTGTGAGTTTATTGAACTTGAGCTAATAAGACTAATGTATGTTTTGAAGTTCATAATGATAGTGTTGGATTACATCGATGGCCGAGGCTTCCTAGTGGTTTGCTGGCTCTCTTGCCACTGAGTATCTGACTCATCCAGTCACACTCACTGCGAGCTCCTTCCTTCCTCCTGGGATTCCGGAGAGTCATTCACTGTCTGGGTTATTCAGTTGAGCGATTGTTGCATCATGTGAAGAAAAACAATCTTTACAGTATTCTGAATGGAAAAACAACGAAACAAGAGATTATTTTTGGATTTAGAAAAGGGACTAGTCATTCTATTATCCATCCATTAATTTGTGCTTTCATCCATGTATTCATTATTCTATCCAACCATCCCAACCCATCTGTCCATCCACCCATTTTTTCACCCATCCATCCCTTCATGCACCCACCATTCCATCCATCCAACCGGCCAGCCATCCATCATTCAACCATCCCTCCACCCCTCCATCCATCAACCAATTCATCATTCATCCATCCACTTATCCAGCCATCACTTGCCTGCCGGGCACCTGCAGTACTAGCCAGTGGGCAGCAGATGGATGAGCTGGGCCGGACTTCAAGAAGCAGGGATGGAATGAAAGTGTGGCCTTGAAGAGCAGGGAGACGTGGGGATTCATCTACCGGCTATCCTCTGGAGGACACCCTGCTAATGACACCGCCGCTCGTTCCCCCATGATGGATAGAATAACAGAGGGAAGAAAACAATGTCTTAAGAAAGAGAAAATAATTAAGTCCAGGGGATTGATCAGCCGGAGGCGATTTCCTCCCTCTAATGTATGCCCCCCTTCCCTTGGAACCACTCTATTCTCTCTATTTCTCTCCTTCTCTCTCTTGTCTTTTGTTCTCTCCCTATTTATTTCTCTCTCTCTCTCTCTTTATTGTGTTTTCGCTCCCTTTCTTTCCCTATTTTTCACTCGTTCTATATTCATCTCTCTTTTGTCTTTTTTTCTCTCATCCTTCTGCCACCTCTCTAAATAGGCAGACAGACGGATAGACCGACAGGCAGATAGCCATTTTGTTCCAACTCTTCTGTTGGAGCATCTGTTTTATCTGACCACATCCTTTCTGCTTTCTTTCTCTCCCTTTTCCATCCCTGTTTATCAGTTTCATGTGTTCCCTTTTTACGATTCTTCTAGTGTCTGCTTGTGGTGTTTCCCCCAGTGTAGATTGATTAATACGGCAGTAGGAAAGACAAATTCCGCTGAGGAATGGTTGTAATTAACAGAGGTTCAGGTGGACTTGAGGCTCCCACGCCACTTAAGAACCAACCTCCATCTTGTTTTGCGCTGTGCCAAATGTGGCTGTTACTCTTCTCTCTGGTCTATGGCAATACAGAATTTGACTGACTATCGCAATCCTGTTTTGCGATTGTCAATGTGATTATATGAGTGGGGGAAGTTTAGTCTAGTTGTTCGGGTGTTTGACTCTCAGCCTAAAGGTTCCGAGTTTGAACCCCAGGTCCGCAGTCTACCTGTAGGCATCCTTCAGCAAGATGCCCCCTGACCCCCCCTTGTGTTCCCCAACATCAGTTCAGAAGTTATTCTTCGGGAAAATAACTGTTCTAACACTCAAACCCAAAACTCAATCCTTTCAAATTCAAGACAGTATTGAAGAAAACCACCCAGCAGAACGTGTCGCTTCTGAACCAGGCTTCATAAGTGAAACTTTGAAATTGTTGAAAAAGCAATCTTCCTCTTACTCAGACTCTTGAATCATTCAGTCACTTTGTTTAGTGTGTATACCTTGATTTAGTGACTGTTCCAAGTGTCGTCTTCATGAGACTTTGCTAGACTTACGTTGTAATCCATCCTTACAAAAAGGTAGACCACTGTTGGTGTTCATTAAATGACTTCATTAATCAACTATCAATCATTCAGATTTGGTCTTTGGAATAGATTATACTCCACTGTGCCTGATTGGCTGCCCACCCTTACTGCAGTTCCAGAAGGGGAAGGGGGGCTAAAGTCACATCAGAGGGCGTCCTTCATGGAATCATGGTCTGAAAAGAAAAGGAAAAGAAAGGTGTTTTAAAGGTAGATAATAGGAAGACAACAAAGTGACCGTTGAAGGCAGAGACACAGGGAAATGAGGAAGATAGGCAGGTCAACAAACGATCAAATTAGAAATCAATCCGCTCAGACGGTTATCGATTGGTTTGCTCGAAACAATTAGCATTTCTGATGAAAGGTGACATGGACATGTAAGGGAGGAGTGGTAGAGGGGTCGAGGAGGAGGTGGAAGGTGCATTGAAACCAGAGGAAGCAGTAACAAGACAGTCAAGAGAGCAGTTGGTTTTGTCTGAAGCCTATCCAAGCAGATCAAGGTTATCTTTCAAACCATCCATGAATCCATCCATCTATCAATCTATCCATCCACCCATCATCCATCCACCCACCCATCCATCTACCCATTCATCCATCTACCCATCCATCCATCCATCCACCGATTCATCATCTATCATCCATTCATCCAATTACCATCCATTCATCTACCCACCCCCCATCCATCATTTTTGTCATTCATCGATCCATCCATCCATCTTAAATAATATATATAATAATAATAATATATATAAGTCAGTTAACTGCACATTTTTTACTTATAAATAATGAATCATGAAATTATATGGAAGGAAGTAAGTATGTATTCTGTATTATATTGTAGATGTGAATGCTGTCTGGATCATACATGATATAAAGAAAGAATGGTGCTATACCTCACAGATAATACCTCAATCCTGTTCCTAACCTGCCTAGCCCTGTTCCTGACCTGCCTAGCCCTGCTCCTGACCTGCCTAGCCCTGCTCCTGACCTGCCTAGCCCTGTTCCTGACCTGCCTAGCCCTGTTCCTGACCTGCCTAGCCCTGTTCCTGACCTTCCTAGCCCTGTTCCTGACCTGCCTAGCCCTGTTCTTGACCTTCCTAGCCCTGTTCCTGACCTGCCTAGCCCTGTTCCTGACCTTCCTAGCCCTGCTCCCGAGCCTGAGCTGGCTAGCCCTGTTTCTGACCTTCCTGAGCCTGATCAGTCTGCACTAGGCAGTGCAGACTGGAGGAAGGCCACAAGGCGTTCCTTGAGGGGGGTTACTGTAACGATTCCACCCCAACCCCCCTCAATTTTTTTTTTTTCCTTTGTGTCGTTAGTGATGTTTATTAACCATGTTCCATGTATTTAAGTTCCCTAGTTTCTGCCCCAGTTTGTCAGTTACTTGTTTGTGTTACACCTACCCTGAGTCTGATTTGGCTCACCTCCACTGACTGAATGCCTCCATCTTGTTTCTTCTTCTTCATCTGTTCCCTCTGCACTATTTCAAGATCTGTCGCCATGGCATCTCTCCTTCTCTTTCCCCCTCTCTGTTCTCTCACCCTTTCTCTCGCTCCCTTTATTTATTTCTCTCTTCTCTGTCTGACTCAATGTCTATCTACAGTATATTGTAAACTGTGGTTGTAAGCTATAACTGATAACAGTTGTGTATGGGGATATTTTGTTTATGTAAATCTGGAATATCAGTGCCTGCCCTGCCACTGACCTCACAGCTGTACAACACCTATATTTTGCAAAGCTATTCAGGTTACTAATTTCAATAACCAATTCAATGTTATTCTTATTTCCCCAATTTTAACTATTCCCTCATGCAATTATGAATTTAATTTGTTTTCAATCATCTATGTGACTGATATTCCCAAAGATTATTAAAAAATATATATTGGATAATTTAGTATTTCACATTTTTAACTTTTAGCAACATTTGAGCAAAAGCTACAAATGTAATGACATACATTAAATACATAAATACAACATTACACATATTCAGACAAACTGCATCATATCTGTACCTTTATTTTAATAGACTATTCATGTTATTAATTTCAATAACATTCAATGTATTCCCAAACACTATTCCCAAAGGCAATTATGAAAGTAACCAATCTGCTTCCATATTCACTTTAATTAGTATTCCAGTAGGGAAACCCTGGTTAGTCTGTCATATTTGTTGTCGTGCGCAGGTTTCTATCTCGGCATAAAAAGGGAGGTATTCAGAAGACTTAAGATCTACGTGCAGGTGTGATGGATGGTGATTATTCATAAGGCATAATAGAGTAAATGATATACAGCCAGAGGGAATTTAAAAAGCACACACTTGACCCACCCTGTTTGACAAGGGGTTTCTCTCCATAGTAGCGTAGCTTTAATATCCTGGCGGTGGTAACAACTTCAAGCGTCGTTAATAATCGCAGAGGTCTGGAACGGTTGTCTTTCTCTCCGCCTCCCTCCATCCTGCCTCTACCCTGCTTTAATAAATCCAAACCAACAGAAACATCCCTCTTTAGAAGAGATACAGCCGCTTATTCCTGCCTGAAGTTGACCCCGTCTTACCCACAACAATGCAGAGCGTCTCAAGTTTTGAAGCAGGGAGTAGTATAGCTAGGACTATCTCAGGAAGAAGCTATCTAGCAAGATAAGTTGTATAGCTAGGGCAAGCTCGGGAAAAAACAGCTAGCTAAAAGGAAGTTCGGGATGAAATATAGCTAGGGCTAGCTTCGGAAGGAAGAAAAAAAATAAACAAACAATTCAATTACAAATCATTACTCATTTGAGAAATGATTCATTGTGTGGTGCTTTCGATACTATTCCAGTAGGCTACATTAAAAGGTAGCTTTTTACATTTATTTTCCTTCAAAATGCATGCTAAAATTTACAACAAACACACTGACATGCACACCCTCACACACACACACACACACACACAGTAGGCCTACACATACACTTTGACCTGAGCTGATAGCAAAGGGAAACGTGAGGTCGATCGACAATCTGTCTGAATGAATGAACGAGTGAGAGAGAGTGGAAGGAAAGACACAAGCAAATCACACTCTCTCTTCACGTGTGTGTGTTTGTGTGTGTGTGTGTGCGCACACACACACACACACACACACACACACAAACGATATGTTGAGTTCCTTCTCCAGCAGTCAGACATGTTGACAGCACGTGCACCTGATGGGGATAAATGGGAGGTTGAATGTGTGTCTGTGTCTGTCTATGTATGTATATTGGTGTCTTTCTGTGTGTGTGTGTGTGTGTGTGTGTGTGTGTGTGTGTGTGTGTGTGTGTGTGTGTATAAACATTTGTGTGTGAATGTGAGCATATGTATATATATATATATATATATATATATATATATATATATATATATATATATATATATATATATATGTGTGTGTGTCTGTGTGTGTGTGTGTCTCCATCACATTGATGGAGAGCTGTAGACAGCAGTGACCTCGTTGGATGATGGCTTTGACGCTTTCAGACATATTCATCATTCGCTCGAAACAAACTCGCTTTCACTCTGCCTACTATTCTCTCTCTCTCTCTCTCTCTCTCTCTCTCTCTCTCTCTCTCTCTCTCGGTACTTGGATACATACCTTCGTGCTGAGAGGATTACACCATCACACAGAGGAAAGCAACATGCCAACAGCTGAGCCATGAGGCAAGTCTGATTACCAACTGAACCTTCCTCAGTGAGGAGTAAGGAGGTCTAAGACGGTTGACACAAATCTCAGACGTTATCCAATGCTCCCTACAGTGCATTATTATTATTATTATTATGGGATACATGTCATTAACAAGCAGGTAGTGGGTTAGGCTTCTTGCTCTGACATGGTAGATTGTGGACTTTGGGCTTTGAACCCAAACTTAGACAAGGAGTCAAACACCCTGACCACTACCAGACTATCCTGCCCCTCACTCTGGAAACAAGATGATAACGATTGTTTTTCCATTTGAGAGCCATTTCATATCAGAAATATAATGTAATTGCAATGGTTCCGTGTTTGACGTCTCCAGTATCACAGCTCATATTGCTTAGCTGTCACTGCCTCCATCATAGTCTACACTCACTTTTGCAGGAAAAGCAACAAAGCGCGAAGCAACTAGTGAACAATAGTGTGAATAAGCGAGGGGCGCGCTAGCAAGCCTACGAATGAAGCTATAGTTTAAAAGCAGCCGTGGGGTGGAGGAGGGACACAGAGAGAGAGAGAGAGAGAGAGAGAGAGAGAGAGAGAAGAGGGAGAGGAAAAGGGGGTTTCTGGGAAGATGGACGGCGTGGCCCATGGCCAATCACACCAAGCTGACAGTCATGCTGGTAGATGACGCTACTGTTGAGCAACAACACTGACAAAGTGAGCCCCTCCACACATGCGCCCCCAAACCCTATCCTAGGCACCGAATCCATCTCTCTCCGGAGGTATAAGACCATGTAGGCTGGCCATGAATCAACGTCAGAGAGAGAGACCGATTTCCTGTGTGCAAAACAACCTGAAGCATTCATGATCTTACGGGTGAAGAGATGGGGACGCTGTGTGTGTGTGTGCGTGTGTGTGTGTGTGTATGTGTGTGTGTGTCAGTGTGCTTGTGTTTTCATGTGTTCACAGGGTCCTCAGATGGAGGTGATAAGGTGAGGAGAGGACAAAAAATGAAAAAGCAAGGACATGCTGTTGTCACGGTTACACCGCGGCAACAACTCCATGGGTTCTAACCCTACTGCGGCTTTCTGAGGACATTTTCTCTCCAGGGTCACACAGGGTCCCTTATCGTCCCTGTAAACCTCAAGAGACACGTGTCAGCTTCTTACAACTGCTAGGCGCCTTAAAGTGACCATGCAATGAAAATAGTCTTTCTAAATATTTTTTGGTGCTTTTCCACAGTCATATTATTCACCGATTGACTATCTAAAACATATATTTTTAGTTTAGCTTTCTTCAAATTAAAGCAGTGTGTCATCTTTTTTATGTTGTTGTTGTTGTTGTTACATCCAAACCTAATAAACATTATGCATCACTATCCATTTTGAGTAGTTCTGGTGGGTGTAATTATTATTTATTTATCTATCTCACAATGTGTTCCCATGTATCTCTGTGAGTCAGATTTCTATTATTTTAGATTAATTCTTATTCTAATCTGTGTTGTGTTGTTTGGTGTTGTTTCCCTTTGCTGTTTTGCACAGACAGGGGCATACATGATTGGGATCTATTGATTGACTCAGACATCAATAAAAGGTACCTACCCCTACCTACCCCAGTTCTCCCTGAAGGGTCACAGGGTTGAATTCTACAATAGGTGTTCTTGTTAAAGTATTCTTGGAGAAATCTTTAAGCCATGAAACGTTTTCACAGGAAGTGCTCTCTATGGATATCTCTGAGGATATCAAATGAGGAGGTGTGCAGAGAGACGAGAGGCGATCATTACTGGTGGTCTTCTGAACAACCTAAAGCCATTTTAGAAAAAAACAACCAATCTAGGGCTTTAATGTGTTCAAGGTACAGACTAAAGCAAAATGGTGGATCTGTTCGAACTTCACATCCATGTCACAAATTGCTTTGAAAAAATATTATGTGCAAAATGTCATCAATGATAAGAAGCTATTCAGTCAGTTTATTTATTTCATATTACTCAATATAATATTATTACTGGCTGAATTTCATGACAGCAATCCAGTGACTCTATAGGACAGGATAGTCCTAGGGCGTTTGACTTCCAGTCAAACTCAGCCGGTACTGGGTTTGAACCCCAACTTCCACAGTCTACCTGTAGGCATCCTTTGGGAAAGATGCCCTTGCCCCCTACCTGCTCCTTAATGATGTGTATCTAAGGAACATATCTGTAAGTCACTTTGTATAAACGCTACCATGCAGAGTGATGAAATTATGAATTGATCAATGAATGAAATTTGCTCTCCAGAAAATTCAGTGTGCACAAGTCTGTCCACACATAACACTACAATGCCAAATGTGCATGACCAAACTTTGGTGACCACTCATTAAATGTGGTTACGGTCAAACTACTCTGCAGCTGCAACTGCTACTGAAAAGCTTGATGCCCTCGTCGTATGAGTGTTCAATTAGATAAATGCCATAAAACTTGTACAGAGGAAGTCTAGAGACAGCTCATTGGCTGGCTGTTAGTCTGCAAACGGAGCAGAATGCGTATGAGAGCGTATGTGGCTCAATACCCTTCATTAGACAGACAATTACTGATCATAGAGTGAAAACAGGACATTAACACAGCTTCCTGGTGGACCAAATAAAACAATTGTGGATCTATCAGACAACACTTTTACATTGCTGCTTAAGGCAGCAGCTCACCAAATTAAAAACGTTGACTGTTCGAGTGAGTCATGAGTTGACGCAAATACTGTCCATTTGTTCTGTGGAGCTGATTTATTTATAAAACATATCACATCATATCATTTTCCTGTTTGACGTCATGTTTTAAAGTTTGGTATTTACACACAAAGGTGCTCCCTAGCCTCTTATGTAACATCCTCTTTAGCAGAGAGACAGTTTGTTCATGGCCCTGCAGAGACGGTAGTTCAGAAAGAACCAGAAAGAGTTACGCTAATGAGAGAGAGAGAGAGAGAGAGAGAGAGAGAGAGAGAGAGAGAGATTTCACTAGACACTTTAGACACTTTGTCACTAGACACTTTAGACTCTTGCATATAATCAGTGGTGGAAAGTAACTATTTACTCATTTCTACAGTGTGTTATTACTACTTTTACTTAAAGTAAAATATCAGAGTAATTCTTCCCCCACTGCATGTAATATATAATAATCTATAGTTTCAATATTGTATCATATACTGGACACTTCAGACACTTAGTCATGAATATATGTATAAGGGCTGTAAAGTTTCATATACTGTCAATAATGTTTATGGAGATAAAGACAGTAAAGAGTAAAGACCAGCCATTCTATGGCGTAGCCCCAGCAAATAGTTTGATTTACTCCACCCTATCCTGACCATTAGCACATTATCTAACATTATAGCCTCACTGTTTCATTTTATAAACATTTACATCTGTATTATATTGTATTATTGATGATTTTATTATGATTTTGATTAGGAGTGGGACAAAATATCGCTACTGGAATATATCTTGATAATTCCTCTTGCGATATGTTACCGATACACTGGAGCCATATATCAATATTTTTATCAAAACATTGCCGTTCGAAACGGATTCCCCCGCATTTAGCCTGTTACCATTTTGACTTACCAGAGACACTACTTCATAACTCCTTGTGGTGGCGCTTATCAAATGAATGAGGGTATAGTGAACTGAAAATAACATTGTAATGATGGACAAGTTGCAGTCAGTGGCTGTGTTTGGAATGGCATACTAACGTATTAGTCATACTAAGTATGATGTCAAATTGAGTATGTAGTGCGTTCACACTGCATTGTATGTGGATTTTGTGGACGCGACAAATGCTCGGATGTATACTAGATTAGCAAGAATTTCTGAGTATGCGGTGTGAGCTTACTGGACTCAACTGCCCCACAATGCATTGCGCCTCTTCAGACATCACCTCACATCCCCGAAAACGTTGGAGCCCACATTAGAAATCTACAGGGTTACTTTATCGATCGAAAAAATATTAAAACTCAATAAAGTGACATATAAGCAGTAAAATTACAACAGCTTTCAGCTTGCTTTCAAATCTCTGCTTGCAATGTATCCATAGGCGTCAGTTAGTAGAGAGAGAGAGAGAGAGAGAGAGAGAGAGAGAGAGAGAGAGAGAGAGAGAGAGAGAGAGAGAGAGAGAGAGAGAGAGAGAAAGAGAGAGACAGAGAGACAGACAGAGAGAGAGAGAGAGAGAGACAGAGACAGAGACAGAGACAGAGAGAGAGAGAGACAGTGAGAGAGACAGTGACAGAGAGAGAGACATACAGAGAGAGAGAGAGACAGACAGAGAGAAAGAGAGTGCATTATTACTGGACAGCTAATAGAAGTGACAGGGATGTGGTAAAATGGTGTTCCAGACAGATGTGAAAAGACAAAAAAGAAAGAGAAAAACCTGTCCTGACAAGATGAAAGACAGGAACATCTATTTAGGCAGACAGGCTGCCCGTTCAAAAACTGTAATCCCTGTGCGGTTTGGAGATTAGTTAATTTATCATCTGCGGTGATGAATGAGAATGGAGGAAGTTTTAAAAATGATTTTGATGCACCGAGATGACTTTTAATAACGATGACAAGTGGAGAGAGAAAGGGAGATTTTTAAAAACAAAAAAAAACTTTTTTTGTGGAAGAAAATACATATATAAAGTAAATAATTAGTTAATAGACAATAGAAATATATATTACAACATAGGTGCAATATCAACAGATTCACATCAACACAACACAATATCACTTTTCAAGCAGAGGTTCTGACAAATATTAAGGGATCTGTAACCGAGCATTTTACTCCATGGTAGCACTGCTGTTGTATGAGAGGGGGAGAGAGAAGTGGAGAGGGAAAGGGAGAAAGAGGGAGAGATAGAGAAATATGACCAGTTGGTCAGCTAGTGACTAATAGTATTATAGGGCTGGTTGTTTATTGCTTTTTGAGTTTGAATTTCCAGTTTTCTTTCTTACATGTGTATTGCACCTCGGGTCAGGATGTCACACAAATTGACTAATAGTCCACACACATACACACACACACACACACACACACACACACACACACTCACACATGTATACAGCAATTGAACAATTTCCTATTGATCAATAATGAAATGTGAATCAGAGTTTTTGCCCTCTTGGCAAGGTCACCCTTGCAGAAAAGATTTTAAATCTCAAAATGTTCCACCTGGAGCATACAAATTGACAAATAAAGTTCACAACCACACACACACACACTGTGGCATCCCTACTCGGCCACGCCCCCTATTTGGGAGAGTGGAGGCCGGCATATACCGTCGCTGGCCAATAGCCGGCGACAAATCCCGGTCTCCCGAGAGTCTTAATCGGCGCAATGAGGAACACCTGGGTCGGAGGCACCCAGGTAATAAAAGGCGACCACCGACCGACAGGAAGGGGAGGAGAGTCGGATGGAAGACAGGACGACGACGAGGACGAGACGGAGAGGACGTGAGCCGCACGGCGGACACCTACCCCCGATATTGAGCATTCCCCCTGTTTGAACCTAAATAAACCGCCGATTGAGGCTTTGGACCCTCTGTACTGTTTTGGTGTTTACCTTGAGCCTCCACTGCCACCCCGAGTTGCTACAACACACACACACTTTAATCTAATCAGCCCTGCCTTAGTCCTTGATAAACCTCACTTCCTGTTTGCTTCTAAGTTATGTTTTCCTCCTTCCTCTTTCCTTTTCTCTGTAATCTGTCTTGTCTGATTCGGTGCACATCAGATATTTATTACCAGTGGAACCATACCATAATACCTACAACACCCTACCATGAAGAGGACAAGGAGGGGGAGGAGGAGGAGCAGGGGGAGGGGGATGAGAAGGCGGAAGGGGAGGAGAAGGAGGGGGAGGAGGAGAAGAGGAGGAGGAGGAGGAGGAGGAGGAGGGAGGGGTGTTGGCTAAATTATATCTTGGCAGGTGTTATCTGTTTCTGAGACAAATGGATGTCCGAAGTTGACGCCAGCAGGGTAAACAATGGCGGCGGCGTCTGTATGAATAAAACTAATACTGAATAGGCTATAAACTACCACCGCTGTCAACGACAGCGAACAGCCTGAGAAATGATCTGGTCTTAATTCTATTCTATTCAACTCAATTCAACTTTACTGTCATTAATACAAGGTACAAACACATGTAAATGAAAGGAGGGCTACGGCTTCACCAAGACAGTGCAAGAGGGGGCACATAGGGACATGGTCTCAGCACACTCTCACGGTCTTGCCGATGTTGGATATTGTGTTTTTGTTTTGCTATTGTTTTGTATGATGAAGGGCCTTGTAAATTGCATATTTGTGTGAGCTTATTTTCTTTGTTACATTTTTGGTTTATTTTATTGCTTTCACATTATAATGTGTTTCAGTTTCAGTGCTAGACTGCATGGTCGTGTGTGTGTGTGTGTGTGTGTGTGGTCGCAAGGCTGTGATTAAACGCTGTAGGCGGGAAAAGAAAAGCAAGCCGACTCCACACTATGGATTTATCTAACCGCGCGCCGACAATGTCTGATGTCTGCACTGCGGGTGCTCATTATCGGCTTGTCCGGTGAGGGATGGGGGCTACTGGGTGAGGGATTGGGGCTAGTGGGTGAGGGATGGGGGCTACTGAGTGAGGGATGAGGGCTACTGGGTGAGGGATGAGGGCTACTGGGTGAGGGATGAGGGCTACTGGGAAAAGGATGGGGGCTACTGGGTGAGGGATAGGGGCTACTGGGTGAGGGATACAGGGGCTACTGGGTGAGGGATGGGGTTACGGGGTGAGGGCTACTGGGTGAGGGATGGGGGCTACTGGGTGAGGAATGGGTCTACTGGGTGAGGGATGGGGGCTACTGGGTGAGGAATGGGGGCTATGGGTGAGGGATGGGGGGTACTGGGTGAGGGATGGACCAGATGTGAAGTATGGCTCCTCTGGGTTGGGTCCAACTTGGATTAAATGTGTCCCCCATGACTTTGAGTTCGAAAAGTCAAATTGAGAAGTTTGTGTAGCTGAGCGACAGCCACAGTGTTCTCCAGGGTAAACCTCCTGACTCCCAATGCTTTAAGAAAACTGTAACCTCTGACCCAAATGGCTGCAGCAATATTGGCTTAGTGCTCGTCTTCAAATCCTGGGGTTTCTTGTGCTGTGTTGTCAGAGAACCAGTTAGATAGATAGATAGATAGATAGATAGATAGATAGATAGATAGATAGATAGATAGATAGATAGATAGATATACTTTATTGATCCCAAGCTGGGAAATTGCAGTGTAGCAGCAGCATTACACACAGTAACAACAACAACAACAACAACACAAATAATTAAATAATAAAATGCAATATAAAAAAATGTATAAAAATGTATAAATAAATTGTAGTGCAAAGTAAAAATATTTAAAAAAATATATATATATATATATATATATATATAAGGTGCAGTGAACAAATTATGGACAACATATAAGGTGTGACTGTGTTGTTATGACCAGTTATTAGCTGTTATTGTACAGTGTGATGGCATGTGGCAGGAAATATTTCCTGTATCTGTCCCTTCAACAGCGGAGCTGGAGCAGCCTGTGAGAGAAGGTGCTCCGCTGTCTGACCACTGTGTGGTGGAGAGGGTGCTGTTCATTGTCAATGATGGAAAACAGTTTTTTCAGCGTTCTCCTCTCCACCACGGACTCGAAAGCCTCCAGCCTGAGACCTAGTACAGAGCCAGCCTTCTTGATGATTTTATCAAGTCTGTTGGTGTCGCTGGCTCTGATGCTGCTGCCCCAACACACAGCAGCAAAGAAAATGGCGCTAGCAACAACAGACTGGTAGAAGATCTCCAACATCTTGCTGCACACGTTGAAAGATCTCAGCTTCCTCAGGAAATAGAGTCTGCTCATCCCCTTCTTGTACACAGCCTCGGTGTTAGATTTCCAGTCCAGTCTGTTGCCGATCACCACTCCCAAGTATTTATAGTCCTCCACCTCCTCCACCACCTCCCCCCTGATCCGTAGTGGCTGTGAAGGCATCCTCTTCTTCCTCCCGAAGTCGATCACCATCTCTCTGGTCTTGTTGACATTCAGCCTCAGGTGATTCTGTTTGGACCACTCTACAAAGTTGTCTACCAGTGTCCTGTACTCACCCTCCTCTCCACCTCTTATACACCCGACAACAGCTGAGTCATCAGAAAACTTCTGCAGGTGACATGACTCAGAGTTGTACTGAAAGTCAGTGGTGTACAAGGTGAAGAGGAAGGGAGACAGCACAGTTCCCTGTGGAGCTCCTGTATCACTGACCACCATGTCAGACAGGACACTGCCCAGACGGACAAACTGTGGCCTGCCTGTCAAGTAGTCAGTAATCCAGGAGATCATAGTGTCGTCAACACCCATCACCCGCAGCTTCTCACCCATCAGCAGAGGCTGAATGGTGTTGAAAGCACTGGAGAAATCAAAGAATGCGATCCTCACAGTGCCTCCCCCACCATCCAGATGCATATAGGCTCGTTGCAGCAGGTAGATGACAGCATCATCGACTCCTAAATGGGGCTGATAGGCAAATTGCAAAGGGTCCAGAAACATCCTCACCTGTGGCCTCAGCTGGGCTAAGACCAGTCTCTCCAGGACCTTCATCACATGCGATGTTAGAGCGACTGGTCTGTAGTCTGCCGGGTCAGATGGCCTCGACTTCTTGGGGACTGGGATCAAGCAGGAGGTCTTCCACAGCAACTGGACTTTCTCCTGACTAAGGCTCAGGTTGTGCAGATGTCCCAGTACAGGAGACAGCTGGCTGGCACAGGTCTTTAGGATCCTGGGTGAGATGCCATCAGGGCCTGCAGCCTTTCGCTGATGCAGTCTTTCCATCTGCCTCTTTACCTGGCCTGTAGTCACTGTTGGGCAGGGGTTGGTGCAGATGTCATCAGTGGAGGAGGAGAAGGAGGAGGGGGTGGGGGGGGAAGGAGGGGGTGCAGATGGAGAAGTGTTGTACAGGAGAATGCTGGGGGGAGGGTCGATCCATTTGGGACAGTGTGAGTGTGTGGGGGGATGGGGGTGTCGGAGGGTTATCAGGAGGTGAGCTAAACCTGTTGAAAAACTGGTTATACTGGTTAGCTCTATCCAGGCTCCCAGATGTCTGCCTGTCTTTCCCCTTCATCCCCGTGATGTGCTTTATTCCCGCCCACAGATCCCTCACACTGTTCTGTTGGAGTTTGGCCTCCAGCTTTCTCCTGTAGTTGTCTTTGCACGTCCTCAGCATCTCTCTGAGTTCGTGCTGCACTCTCCTCTGCTCCTCTCTGTCTCCCGACCTGAAAGCCTTCTTCTTCTTGTTCAGGAGTGCCTTCAGGTCACTAGTAATCCACGGCTTGTTGTTGGAGAAGCAGTGAACGGTCCGGGCTGGCATGGTGGTGTCCTCGCAGAATCTTATATAATCCGTTATGCAGTCGGTCATGTTATCGATATCCCCCCATGTGGCTCACAGAGAACATCCCAGTCTGTCGACTCGAAGCAGTCCTGCAGTGCCTCGGCGGTCTCCTGTATCCACTTCCTCACTGTCCTGGTGTGCACAGGCTGCCTTCTCACAAGAGGGACATACTTGGGAGTCATCATGACCAGGTTGTGGTCTGACTTGCCAAGGGGGGGAAGGGCTGTGGCGTCATATGCGTCTGTGGCATTAGCATATAATAAGTCCAATGTTTTATTGTCTCTGGTGGGGCAGTCAACATATTGGTGGAAGTTATTTAAAATGTTGTTCAGTGAGGCATGATTAAAATCACCTGTAATAACCATGAACACATCCGGATGTTCAGTCTGCAGTTTAGCGGTGGCGGAGCTGATGACTTCACAAGCCACCGCTGCATCAGCTGACGGGGGGATGTAGACAGCGATAGTAATGGTGGACGTGAACTCCCTCGGCAAATAGTACGGGCGCATTCCCACAGCCAGCAGTTCAATGTCCGGGGTGCAGAGACGTTCCTTCACACTAACATGTCCGGGATTGCACCACCTCTCACTCACATAAAGTGCAAGCCCGCCACCCTTCTTCTTCCGACTTTTGGAACAGTCTCTGTCTTCACGTACTAAACTGTAACCGGGAACCTCAACGCTGCTGTCCAGGATGTGCGAGTGCAGCCAAGTTTCACTGAAACAGAATACGCTGCACTCACGGTATTCCCTCTGTGTTTTCACCAGCGCTGAACGTTTGTCCATCTTATTCCCCAAAGACCTCACATTTCCCATTATAATCGCTGGTACTGCTGGTTTGTGTCTTCTTCTTTTCTCCCTCCGTTTGGTTCCAGCCCTGCAACCCCGGCGTTTTCCCCGTAACTCCTGCGGGACCGCAGGTCTGTCTCCGGGCAGCAGCACAGGCTTACACAGCGCGATCAGCTGTTCACGCGTGTAAACAATGCCCCCACTGCTACCGGCAAAGTTCTCTGTTACAAAAAGTAAAAAAAGTAACAGAAGAACGCGGAGAAAAGTGACAAAACTTAGTCCAGCCATTGTGTCAAACGTTTACACATGGATTGTGAATACTTTCAGAAACAAACGAAAAGACTGAAACCAACAAATAAACAAAAGTTAAAAAAACACGACGGGAGCTGCAGCTACAGGCTGCCGCCTGAGGCAGCACCATCTTCCAAATTACAGAAAAGTTTGAACTCTATGGAGAGTGTTGTATGGATACTGGCAAAATGTAACGGGAAATAATCAAATGTCTTACATCACCATCAACGACAGGAGAGCGGTTTTGTCCGAGGCTTAACTTCGACTCTTTGACGACACTTCCACATCCACAGTAATGAGACTTAGGATGACATAATGTGGTACAAAACAGAATGTTATGTATCACACTGTACCGTCGCCCCCCCCCTACCCGACACCACAGATTCACTAATAACCCCCTAATCACTGAACCCTTGATTGCCTCAATCAGCGTGCACACGCTGCGGTGGAGGGAGCCGTGCACGGCAGGGGTTTCCCCTGGTGCATGGAGGAATGGCTTACTGGTAGGACAGGCTTCTGATTCTAGTATCAAACCCGGTGATGGCAGCTTAGTTAGTACAGCTAGCCAGTTTTTACTTGGTAGAGAATGATTACAGGGAGTCAGTATGCAACCTGTTAGATAATGATTACAGTGAGTCAGTATGTAACCGGGTAGATAATTATTAGAGCGAGTCAGTATGTAACCTGGTAGATAATGATTACAGCGAGTCAGTGTGTAACCTACATACTTAGTTCGGGGGCAAGATACTCTGGGTTGGGGTGTTGGACTCCCAGGCCATAGTCTACCTGTAGACATCATTGAGTATAATGTCCTAACTCCTACCTGCTCCTGAATGGTTTTCATTCATTGGTATAGACATGTTTAGGGCCATGGCTTCTCGCTCCTGTGTGATGGAATTGCATTGCCATGGGTTATAGAACAGTGATGCGAAAAAATATTTTTTTTTCTCTAAAATGAAATATAACTTTCTTTTAATGTCGATGTGGCTTTCATCTGAAACGTCTTTCAGGTGTTCACACGGATATGAGGGTCCAGATGCCTGTCAGTAAAACTAATGATTGCTCACCTGTTGACTCTGATAGAGATTGTACACAGTGCGCAATCAATCGTGTCTCCATATATCCCACACTGTCCGATCAATAGAGTTGATTTAAAATGGCTTTCATGTCAGAGTGCAATCATGTAGAGTGTAACCAGACGTGTCACAAGCAGGCACACACACACACTCTCTCACACACAAACACACACCCTGAACACAGATTCACATACACAAACACACACACAAAACATGCACACACACACACACACACACACACACACACACACACACACACACACACACACACACACACACACACAGTACTTACACATTCATAAACAAAACACACACACCTCTCTGTCTCTCTCTCTCTATTCCTCTCTCGCTCTCGCTCTATCCCCCCCTATCTCGTTCTCTCTCTCGTTCTCTATGTCTCACACAATCACATACACACAGAAACATTCTCTCACACATTTACATTTACAGATGCTTTTGTCCAAAGCAACTTACAATTACAAGTACACAAATACATTTGTCAGTAGAAAGTGAAACAATATATCGCTGTCGGTACAGTGAGGATATCAAAAGAACAAGTTTCAAGCACTCATAATTGGTAGGATAACCCATTCCTTGTGTACAACAAAGACAGCTAGGGTAAGATGCTACACGATGCTAAGTACTATTTTTAAGTGCCAGGACGTACGAACATACAATACGTGCGTAAGAAGAGGGGGGAGGCTATGCAGAGTCCAGGTGAACTCTGAAAGGTGAACTGAAAAAGTGAGTCTTGAGTCTCCTGCAAAAGTTGGTGAGCGACTCTGCAGTCCAGGGGGCTCGGTCCACCACTGCGGCGCCAAAACAGAGAAAACAGAGAAGAGTTGACTTTGATGTGCAACCTTTGCTTGCTCTTAGCGATGGCGGTATCAGCCGGCCAGCTGGGGTAGTTGACTGGAGCGCTCGAGACGGCGGGGGTGTGGGGGGTGGTCTGACTAACGTGCACAAACACATGTGCACAAACACGTGTGCACACACAAGCACACACAAAGTACACACATACTTGTGTTCATCGATCTGTTTCTTTCATTCCTCTTCTCTATAATTCACTTTCCATTTGTTTTCCGTTGTTCTCTCCATCTCACACATTAATTTACCTTAAATTAATCAATACTAATTTCATGGGAGGGGGAGCGCACACACACACACACACACACACACACACACAAACACACACACAGCGGACAGAAGAGAGGCCGGTGGAGACAGAGACGGTGAAGTGAAAGATACGTTTTACTCGAGTTGGCGACAACTACACTTGTTACTTTAAGTGCAATAAAACCTTTGTGAGTAAAAAGCCAAACCAAAAGTCAAACCTGTTCAACAAGCATAAACATGTAGAAAGGCGATATTTTCAACTGTTTTGCCTGCAGTGTCCCATCCACCACCAGTATGTTTTACACAACCACTGCGTGCTGATAAGCTAAAAGCGAACTGTTTATCTTATCTTATCTTATTCTGCTTATTAACTGTTTATCTGTATGTAGTCTATCTGTTTATCTTATCTTATTGTGTTTATTAACAGTTTATCTGTATGTAGTTTATCTGTTTATCTTATCTTATCTTATTCTGTTTATTAACTGTTTATCTGTATAACTGTTTTTCTTAGTTTGTCACTTGCCAGGGCCGGTCATACTCTCAGTCTCAACCCACAACTACAATTGAGACTCAAATTTCAGTACAAATGTAAGTTTTACTAGTTTTATTTATTTTTACTTAATTAACTTTATAAAAATTCGGGGAGCTACTTATGTATTTAAAAAAAAAAATGTTTTAAATGTTCAGTTAACTTTATAAGAAATGCTGCTAGGAGCTCCCTGCACTTTTAGTTTTAAGATAATGTTCATATCTTATAATGTTGTCTGTTAATTACACATATGCTAAAGGCATTTCAACAAAGTTTTGTGTTGGTGTTTGTGTTATTCTAAATTTTGACACCAAGATTTTCCTGCAAATGTATATCGGTTCCAAATATCGTTTATCGTTTATTATCGTCTCCTTGATTACTAATAATCGGAATCGGTCGACCCCTAATACACACACACACACACACACACACACACACACACACACACACTGATGTTATTTCAAATCACTAAGAGATGTAGAACACATATAAACATTAACACACACGAACATCCTCACTTACACGTGCACACATACACACACTGCATGCAGATGTAAGGGGCCAAGACACATGGCTTAGCTCCTGCAGACAGGAATCTCTACACTGAAAAAAATTTGGAGTGACATTTACTTAAAAAAAGCTAGGCAAGTTTTTCCACACAGAAAGTGCTTGTAATCTTTACTCAGGCTATTTCTAAGTAATATTTACTTACTAGAACCACTTATTTTTTATGAAAAATACAAGTAAATTGCACTGGCAATACTCATCTATGGATTGTAACTTTCACTCAGATTACCATTGCATCCAATTACACAACCCAAATAAACGTTGCTGATGTTTCTTTGTGTTTCTTACTCATCTTTTCTTTGTTATATTCTATGTTATTATTAAGTAATATTAATTATGAATGTATTAGTTAATATAAAAGTGAGTAAATATTTGTACTATTCTATTAAATAATTCAATATTTTCCAGAAACAAATATTTGCAGCTTAAGGGATGTTTGAAAGACACTTTTATTTCACATTTGAAATGGCATAGATATATTTAAAATATCTACATAACACATGGCTAGTACTTCAAAACAGCACACACACACACACACACACACACACACACACACACACACACACACACACACACACACACACACACACACACACACACACACAGTTCAGAGACCGTTATCAAAAGTAAAGCAGTGTAGAATTTGAAAAATTAAATGCAGAATGACAAGGCACCAACTGACTTTAGGACTGATATTCCAGCATACAAACAAATACAGTATTACAGTTGACTTTTCCCTTACATTTCTGTAATTCCATTAATTGGGAACTATTACAAACTTCAAAAGATTTAAAGGAACACGCCACCCCCAGGTGAAATTGGGTCACTCCCCGCAGTCCCTAGAGTTGGATGAGTGAGCCAAAGCGTTTTGTAGCCGACCCAGCCATTGTCCTAATCTAGAAACGCCGCGGTTAGCTTTAGCTTAGCGTAGTCGCTGTATTCCAGAGTGTCCAGCTAGCATATCGTTGCAAAAGTGAATCAAATAACTCAAGATTTGTTATAATTATTTCTCGTAACCTGTACACTCACATCGAGTACAAATATCAATGCAAATTTACACAAAGGAATTTACTACTATTATTATTACTAGGAACTATTTTCGGGCATAGCACCGGCAAAGCACCGCTGCCAGGCGCAAGGACACCAGTAGCAGAGAACCGTGTAGTCACGCCGGTGTATTGACGGAAGTTGAGGGTTTGCCGAGTCCACATTAGCAGTCAGAAGGTCCTATGTTTTGTAAAAAAAAAAAAGAAGAGGTTATCTATATGCTTTTCAACTAATTACTACCAACTCAAGGATGCACATTGATATTTAATTTTGTTAAATTTACATATCATATATTACAAAATATGTGTACATTATTTTGTAATATTACCTGTATGGCCAGGTGTCTTGTTTTTGTAGTCAATGGTTGCTATTGTGCATACAAAGGTTGATGCTCCTCATGCTCTGAAAGACTGTTGTGACTTCCTGTTCAAGTCTAAAAGGAAAACAGAAATATAATCACAAGAAGCAGTCACTCACTTTACATAGTGCTATAGAAAGTTATACTTTCTATATAATAAATACATAACTAATAACATAACCTGCTGGTTAGACCGGGGTCACTGCTGGTGTACGTGATGTGACATTGTTACACTAGTTTACAAAGGGAAAGTTATTGAAAGTAGTTCATAATAAATTTAACAAGAATAAGCAAAAAGCCGCCGGTGTGGGGGTGTACATAGAAAATAATAGGGGCGGCTGTTTTGACATGCGCCGTTCGGCGGCGGTGTGTTTTGGACTTCAAGTCCAAAACACACCGCCGCCGAACGGCCTCGAAATTGTAATTGAAATTATTTAGTTGAGTGTTTCAGCTCTTTAGTCTGGTCTGGAAAAAATGGAAGCCAATGTCGCAAATGAGAATATGGATCAATGAGCAGAAAAGAAAGAAAAAAACATAATTCGACGATCAGTCGACTATAGGCAAGACTTGACGAATCAGATTCGATTATGTAAATTCTTAGTAGGGGACACCCCTAGTGACAAGTTAAACCTAATTATTACTAACTTGATCTTACCTTGTGTCAGCCGTGGAGTCCACATTAGCAGTCAGAAGGTCCTATGTTCTGTAAAAAAAAAAAGAAGAGGTTATCTATATGCTTTTCAACTAATTTCTACCAACTCAAGGTTGCACATTGATATTTAATTTTGTTAAATTTACATATCATATATTACAAAATATGTGTACATTATTTTGTAATATTACCTGTATGGCCAGGTGTCTTGTTTTTGTAGTCAATGGTTGCTATTGTGCATACAAAGGTTGATGCTCCTCATGCTCTGAAAGACGTGACTTCCTGTTCAAGTCTAAAAGGAAAACAGAAATATAATCACAAGAAGCAGTCACTCACTTTACATAGTGCTATAGAAAGTTATACTTTCTATATAATAAATACATAACTAATAACATAACCTGCTGGTTAGACCGGGGTCACTGCTGGTGTACGTGATGTGACATTGTTACACTACAGGTATAGGCCATACCTTATCCTATTCTTACCGCAGATTGTATTTTGTCATTTTCACAACTTAATATCACTGTTAGCTTGTCTGTGTGCGTCTCCTTAAACTTAATATCACTGTTAGCTTGTCTGTGTGCGTCTCCTTAAACTTAATATCACTGTTAGCTTGTCTGTGTGCGTCTCCTTAAACTTAATATCACTGTTAGCTTGTCTGTGTGCGTCTCCTTAAACTTAATATCACTGTTAGCTTGTCTGTGTGCGTCTCCTTAAACTTAATATCACTGTTAGCTTGTCTGTGTGCGTCTCCTTAAACTTAATATCACTGTTAGCTTGTCTGTGTGCGTCTCCTTAAACTTAATATCACTGTTAGCTTGTCTGTGTGCGTCTCCTTAAACTTAATATCACTGTTAGCTTGTCTGTGTGCGTCTCCTTAAACTTAATATCACTGTTAGCGTGTCTGTGTAATGCTGTCTGTGTACTGTCTGACTTCGACCCTGAACACACCTGTAGCTCTCTGCACGTGTGTTCAGGGTCGAAGTCAGACAGTCGGACACGCGGTTCCGGCCAGTCCTCCTGCAGTAAGCACCGCTGCAGACGTTGGTTGAACATACATCGCTGTATATGTGCAGGAATTTCCCGCATTCCAAGTGTTGGATTTGCAGGCATCAATTAAATTGTGCGCAATCCCGCGCTGAAATTCAGCTCGTTTGGTTTTGGTTTTGAAGACGTTAGTTAAGGCGGCAGGCGTGTGTTGCTTTGGCGGCCGCCTAAGCTGTAAAGTGGTGTCGGAAACCCTGGACATACCTCGTGCTAGCAAAGTTAGCTAGTTAGCTAGCTAGCAGGAAAATACAATATTTGCTAGCGCCGCAGCCGCCGCTGCTTTCAGTGCGGAGAAACTGACTTAAGTAGGTGAGCCAACAGGAACGTACGTTTGTTTCACTTAAAACTTACCTTCGTGGTTCATTCAAGTTCTTCCCGTCTCAGTCAACAAAGTCCGCCAACCTAGTGGAAATGTGGAACTTGCAGTACAGCACGTGTCGGACGAAAGAGCGCTCAAATGTGGGGAGGGGCTTTGACGTCATGCTCCGAATGTTCGAGAAGGTTGCCAGATTCACTGATGTCACTCATTACATTTTACTTGGAAATATCAACTAATTAGGCCAATGAACTGGTTTAGTGAATATTACTTGTATCGAATGATTCATTTTACATACAAAACTGAGGACAGATAATTACAAACAATCACCAAGTAATGCACTACATGAAAAACTGGTATTTTAAAGTAAAAGCACGGAATTCGTTTTTTTTTGTAGAATTTATATACATAATTGAAATAATAATTACAGGGCCAAAAAATCATTTTTTTCAGTGTATTGTAATGTTCCAATAAATGAATATCCCTCACATACTCACACACCCTCTGCAGAAACACACACACACCAGCCACTAACTAGTCACCAGCCAATAACTACATTATTTTTAGTCACAATTACCATTCAAGTCGACAACATTTGCATAGCCCTGATCTGCATATTTCAATGGCAGTCCAAACAACACTCCAACACTGACAAGCAAATTAATGAATGAATGAACAGATGAATGGATGGATGCATGAATGAACAGATTAATTAAATAATGCATTCATTCATGGATGATCACACTTGTGACATCCCTCTCTCTCTGTCTGCTGGTGTTTGTTCCCACAACACAACATTCCCACAGCACACAGTCCGCTCATCCATACGCTACACACACACCACTGATTATACAGATCAGGTTACGTCTTGGATTTTGGATATCGTAATATTGTGATATGGCATAAGTGATGTCTTTTCCTAGTTTTAAAAGCTGCATTACAGTAAAGTGATGAAACAAATAGGAAGGGAAGGAAATACTCAGTATGTGTCATAGAAAAGTAGAAAAGTAGAAAAATAGGCTTTATCAAGTGGTTATTTTATATACACTATTGATTTATTGAATTACCAGAAAACATGCTATATAGTGATATATACTGTATGTTCATCGAGAGCCTGGTTGAAATAAACATACAAATGACAAGATGCAGACACATGGCAGCCCACTAAACTAATACTATTGTGTCATTGAGCAGGCGCTTCTATCCAAGGCTGCGGACACTCGGGATCTAACCCAGTAACTTTCGGCAGGGAGTCGAAACCCACCCTAATCACTAGGTTATAGCAAACAAGCATTTCTTTTACCCAACAATGATAGCCTTAAGCAGTATAATTAGACAACCCCCTCCTTTTGTAAACTCTACTTGTTTTTCTCTTCTGCGAGGGGTGATCTCCCTTTTTTCTCCATCTTTCTATTTCCATCCTTAGTTTCTGCAAACAACATGGATCTGGTGTGTCGGTCATTAAAAGTATGAATTTCCTCTTGCTAGTCAATAAGTGATAAAAGCAAAGTACGTACAGTACATACACACATCCACATCTGAGATTTGGCTTGAGGGGCATCAATATGAATGATATAAATAATATAGTAAATACTATTGAACCACAGTTTTAAATAACACTGCCTGCCAGGTGTGCCGTCTCTCACACACACACACACACATACACATACAGACACACACACACACACACACACACACACACACACACACACACACACACACACACACACACACACTAATACATAAAAACAGGCTGCAGCCTAAGGCAGATATTTGCAGGTTGTCTCTGGATTGATTATCATTTAATTAAAAAATCTTATTTCTTCCCTTTTCATATTAATATGCATGACAGCATGTCTCTCCCTCTCTCTCTCTCTCTCTCTCTCTCTCTCTCTCTCTCTCTCTCTCTCTCTCACACACACACACACTATACAATGATACACATCACAGAGAGGGACCCATATTTTACATTACACGTGCACATATAGACAACCTCACATATGAACACACTTAATACCACTACATTATTAGGGACATACATGTGTATCCATGTGCCTAATGTGTGTGTGTGTGTGTGTGTGTGTGTGTGTGTGTGTGTGTGTGTGTGTGTGCAGGGTGAACTTGCCTCAGGAAAAAGGTTGTGTTTAATTACATCCCAGACGTTACCCTCTTAGCTCTCAAATGATTACGAGTTAATGGGGTGAGACACACAGAACACACCTCAGAGTAGAACAATACCCTATCCCACTCATACTGTGTGTGTGTGTGCATGCGTGTGTGTGCATGCGTGTGTGTGCATGCGCGTGCGTGCGTGTGTACTTATGGCTTCCCAAATTTGAATAACAATTATGTGTGAGAAAATTAGATTATTTGTGTGTCTGTATGGATATATTAATTGTTTTTTCACATCTAAGTCTTTGTTTGGATGAGATTGTTTATTTGTGTGTGTTTGATTGGCTGTTTCTTGTGTAGGTTGGCATGTTTGTGCATACGTGTGTGTAAATGACCAACTCATTTCACCTAAGCTTCCACACGCACCCCCAGCCCAACAACATCCAATAGGAACCAACCAGAACCAGCCACAACCAGTCCATTTACCGGACATATGAAGACTGCTGGATGCACTGTGTAGTCGAGTAGAGTAGTAGAGTAGAATATCTCTTATCCTACAGTTATGGTCTTTATAAAACCGTTGGTATCTTCTTCTTTGTACTTTGAAGACTTATGTCTCATATGCATCTTGTAACTCATGGCCATGCTCCTATTCAAACTCAAGCTCAAGGATTGTCTAGAGTGTCGGAGTGAAACTTTTTCATCACACACATCATCACACACTGGTTAAGTTCCTTGAAGCAGAGACGACAGGAGGCCTTGTCCACAATACACTGGAGAAATGTGAGAGCACTTTTCTGGTTTTGCCTTCCATACATAGTGGAGGTAGAACGTATGTAGGTTGGTACATTATATTTGAATGTTACAATACAAAATACAACATACAAAGAAGCATATTGTGGACCTCTCTTACAGACTTGTGGAACACATTGTTACACACAATGCAAAAAAAGGGGAGTAAGAGGTCTCCACCACTGGCAACAGCTATTTTTGAACAGCCTGCAAAGTGAATGAATCTGGAAACTATGGTCTTGCATCACTGTGTGGACTGAATTCATATTTTAAAATGATGACGTGTAACCTTTTCCCCAACCTCTAAAGTGGTCTGGACTTACTCCTGAAACACATGTTGATGCTGTTTCAGGATAGACAAATATTTTTTTTCTCCAGCATCCAGTTGGTGATGTCAGTCACTACAGGAGCCTCCTATTGGTCCCCAGCCCAGGTGATTATCAATACACACAAGAGTTTTATTCAAAGGCCAAACACAGAGAAGCAACCATCTCAGTACTGCTAGAAAACACCTCTGAATTTACACCACACCACTTTACAGACACTTTTATCCAAAGCGATTCAGAGCAACTGCATCTGTCACTAGTAATTAAATCAACTGATGGACTGAGAAGAAGCACAAACTAAATGAACAAAGTGGTAGTTGTTTTTCTTTCCCAATGTTTTCCCACTAATTCACCATGAGATCAAGTATTTTTCATGTACTGAACCCGATGGCTCCATTAATGTGATTAGTTGTTTGGTCGTTCCATTGATTAACATTGATGTGTAAATGCTGACTGTTGAATGAACCAATGGAGATTATAGATGGGGTTTTACTATGTGCTGTTATTATATATACCAGTACAAATTCTAGTGGTGAGAGGTGTGCATTCATTTCAGATAATAGCACGGCTAGACTCTCATCATTGTTTTAAAGTAATTTGCAACATTTTTTTTTCTTTCTTTCTTTAGTTCTTTATTTCGATCATTCAATGAGACAGTTTCCATTACAAGTACATGCATATACATATCTACATACATACACATATACATACACATACACATATACACATATATATATATATATATATATATATACATCCATACATATACATATTATTGTTATTATTATTATTATTATTATTATTATTATTATTAATATATATATATTTTTTAAACTTGATCGAAAAGGTATAGGCAGAAGCTAATAGCTTATTAAATGCCTATCCTTAGTACATATTGTTCCTATTGAACGAGAAAGAAGAATACGAAGATCTTAACAAACATAACTAACCAAACAAACAAACAAAAAAAAACAAAACAAAAACGAAAAAACAAAACAAGGAACTTACACTAAAAACAGAACAAAACAAAAAAACAAAAAAAAACAGAAAAAAACACAGCATAAGTTTATAATGAACATATTCAGTCACTCGATTGCAATAACAAATTTGATCAAAAATAAAAATAATCCGTCAATCATTCCATTTGATATTTGTCCAGTATAAACAGTTTGAATTTTTTTTTAAATTGTATTAAATGTATGCTTTGCTTAACAGTCTCAGGCAAGCCATTCCACAGCTTCACACCACGAACAGATATACAGAAACTTTTCAAAGTGGTACTAATACTTGGTTGTTTTAAGTTTAGCTCCCCTCTCAGCTCATACCTACCATCCCTATCCTTAAACCTTTTTTGTATGTTGCCAGGAAGCATATTATGTCTTGCTTTGTAGATGATTTGTGCAGTTTTAAAATCGACTAGATCAAAAAATTTTAATGTGTTTAAGTTCAAAAACAGTCGGTTAGTATGGTCATGATATCCAGCATTATTTACCATTCTTATTGCTTTTTTCTGCATTATATTTATTGGTTGAAGGTTGTTTCTGTAGGTGTTGCCCCACACCTCCACACAATATGTGAGATATGGTGTTATAAGGGTGAAATACAGTGTGTACAGTGAGTTTGTATTTAGAACATGTCTAGTTTTGCCTAGGACACCAAGACTTCTTGCCACTTTGGCTCGGATGTGGTTTATGTGCGGTTTCCATGAAAATTTGTGGTCGATTATCACTCCTAAAAACATATTCTCATATACTCTTTCTAATAATATGTTATCAATTTTTATCTCAATATTTGTATCCAATAATGGTTTTTGTTTTCCAAATACCATGTATTTTGTTTTTTTTAGATTAAGTGATAATTTATTTATATCAAACCATTTTTTCAATTTAACTAATTCTTTGGTTATCTCCTCCAACAGCTGCTGAATGTTCTCACCGGAGCAAAAGAGATTGGTGTCGTCGGCAAAGACCACAAAGTTCAATTTACTAGATACATTACATATATCGTTTATGTATAAAATGAATAATTTTGGCCCCAATATTGAGCCTTGTGGCACCCCACATGTAATAGTTGAACTGTTTGATGTATACTCACCCATCTGAACAAACTGTTGTCTATCTGTAATATAACTTTTTAGCCAGTTTAATCCTACCCCTCTAACACCATATCTCTCCATCTTTTTTATCAAAATATCATGATTTATAGTGTCAAACGCTTTCTTTAAATCTATGAATACTCCCACTGCATGTTTATTATTATCAATTGAGCTGGTTAGTTCCTCCGTTAGGTCAATTAATGCCATTGAAGTCGATCGATCAGTTCGAAAGCCATACTGAGAATCCATCAACAGCTGATGCTTATCTATGAAGCTGTTTAATCGTGCATCAAAAAGTTTTTCCAGGATTTTTGAAAATTGAGGTAACAGAGACACTGGCCTGTAATTAGTGTATTGATGTTTAGCTCCTGCTTTATATATAGGAATCACCTTTGCAGTTTTCATACAGTTAGGAAAAGAACCTGTTATGAATGATAGGTTGCATATATATGTTAATGGGTCTACTATAGCAATAATAACTTTCTTTAAGAGTGTCATGTCTATACCGTTGCAATCTAGTGATGTTTTATTGCTGAATTTATTAACTATATCTATTATTTCTTTTTTATCAGTATTTCGTAAGAAAATTGTTGCAGGGTTTATTTTATCATAGTAATAATCAACGCCTCCCCCTTGTGGAGGATTTATTTCTTCTGCTAATTTGGGTCCAACACTCACAAAGAAGTTATTAAAACCTTCGACCACATCCTCCATGTTGGTAATGGTCCTTTCATTTTCAATAAAATAATCCACATAGTTAGCATTACTTATTTTATTTCTAATCAAGCTATTTAATATTTTCCATGTGCCCTTAATATTATTTTTATTCTTTTCTAACTCTTTGCCATAGTATTCTTTCCTACACTTTCTAATAATATCCATTAATTTATTTTTATATTTTTTATATTTAATTTCGCTTTCTCTGGTTCTGTGTTTGATAAATTCTCTGTATAGATTATTCTTCTTTTTTCCTCAAATTACATCAGCTGCCAGCATTCCCTTAGCTAAAATAACCAGTTAACTCATAACATACTAGCAGTTAACAAGACAGCTAAAATAACCTGCTAACTCATTATACTAGCAGTTAACAAGACAGCTAAAACAACCTGTTAACTCATAACATGTTAGGAAGACAGCAAAAATAACCTGTTAACTCATTACACTAGCGGTTAACAAGACAGCTAAAACAACCTGTTGACTCAAATCATACTAGCAGTTAGGAGCATTTTATTGAATATATGTGCAGTATATGAATTGCATGTTAGCTATGTTGCTTGACTGATTGCATTCCAGGCATTGGTCAGACCCATATATTTAACCGGTTGGACCATTTGGGTTTCCAGGAACCCAACAAATAGTGCAAGATTGTCCCTTACACTATTGTCTATTCACTACAGCAGAGGCAATTAGTCAAACACTTAGGAAATGTTCACCTTATGTAAACTCAAATGTTTTTTTCTTCTGGTTGGTGTACACTAGTTGATCAGAGTACACGCAACAGCCTTTATGTGGGCATACACACATACACACAGGCACTCGCACACACACACACACACACACACACACACACACACACACACACACACACACACACCTGACCTACTTGAGGTAGAAAATGAGGTAGACACAGAGATACGCTTTTATGTAAGTTCGACTGACTACTCCTTGAATTTTACATGCACACACGCACAGGCACACATACATTTCACTCACACACACACACATTAATACAGATTGGACATTGCAGGTGCTGTCAAATGCTGATGCAGGGCCAATCTCGACCTCTGTCGCTTTATCAGCAAGCTAGGGGGAGGGAGGGACGGATGGAGGCAGGAAGGGGGAGAGAGAGAGAGAGAGAGAGAGAGAGAGAGAGAGAGGGGCTAGGCAGAGAGGGAGAGTAGGAGAGTGGAGGATATAGAGAAAGAGATAGGGTGAAAGGTAGAGATGGGGTGAGAGAGAGAGAGAGAGAGAGAGAGAGAGAGAGAGAGAGAGAGAGAGAGAGAGAGAGAGAGAGAGAAAACAAGAGAAGGACAAGGCTCTAACTAGTTCTCGTGAGAGCTTGTCAGCCATTTTTCTTCTCAGATTCTAACCAAAGGATCACGTGACAACCTTGTTGGTTGTAAAAGCATGTGTAAAACCGTGAATGGGGCAGAAGTGTAACTTTGGTTAACGGGAAATGCTAATGAGCATGTTGCGTGGTGAGCATTCAACCATTGGACATCGGCCATTTGGTGAGTGCGGGCGGATTCACGTGGCATTTTATTTTTTTACAGTTTTGAAGCACAAATCGGCAACAGTGTGAACTCCCTCAAACAGCAACCAGAGAGGTTAGGTTATGGCAGGGGTCGGCAACCCGCGGCTCTGGAGCCGCATGCGGCTCTTTAGCGCAGCCCTAGTGGCTCCCTGAAGCTTTTTCAAAAATGTTTGAAAATGGAAAAAGATGGGGGAGAGAAATATATTTTTTGTTTTAATATGGTTTCTGTAGGAAAACAAACATGACACAAACATTATCAACGTTTTTCAATGCTGTAAAAATGTGTAGAATAAATATTAAATTTCAACATTTCTCTCAACGAAGATTTACGTCATAACCTGCGACACACGTTTCTATCAGTAAGGCGGGATGCCAGGCAGGTGGCTGTTGTAAACAAACCAGCGGCTGCGCGCAATAGTAACACACCGCGGACTACAGCCGACGGGGGGTGCGCGCAATAGTAACACACCGCGGACCTACGGCCGACGGGGGGGGGTGCGCGCAATAGTAACACACCGCGGACCTACGGCCGACGGGGGGGGTGCGCGCAATAGTAACACACCGCGGACTACAGCCGAGGGGGGGGGGGGGGGGCGCGCGCGATTGTAAGTAACACTCCGGCCGACGGGGGGGGGGGGGGGGGGGGGGGGGGGGTGGTGCGGCTGCGCGCAATAGTAACACACCGCAGACCTACAGCCGACGGGGGGGGGGGGCGCGCGCGATTGTAAGTAACACTCCGGCCGACGGGAGAGTGTCCCCCACCGGTTGAGAACCACTGCTCTACAGGATGCACTGCAGGAAAAATAAACATTTAATCATGAAGGCTCATTATGTATTTGTAGTTAACTTAGTCATTTCGATAGTAGGCTAATATAGCTACTATAGATACATACAGCATGTGTTGCCTTCAATATAAGGCTTCTATAAGGCTTTTATTTTTTTGCGGCTCCAGACATATTTGTTTTTTGTTTTTTTGGTCCAATATGGCTCTTTCAACATTTTGGGTTGCCGACCCCTGGGTTATGGTATACCTCACTTTCTGTTTCAGAAAGCAGCACTATACTATGTGTCTTTCAAAACAGACAAATGGGAGACAAGAATCATAGATGTGTACAGCCCTATACCTTCTGTTGACATTTTGGGCAAGGCCATTTAGCCCAGAACAGCAAACAGAGAGCAGTTTATATTGAAATAATACTGTTTGCCTGGTCGTTTTCACAACCATTTCCCCAAACTGTGCACCTTACAAATAAGCAGCCTGTCCAGTCTTTGACATACGCATGCCCATTTGATTGGGTCACTAATGCGTGATTGTGTGTTTGGGTATGTGTGTGTGTGTGTGTGTGTGTGTGTGTGTGTGTGTGTGTGTGTGTGTGTGTGTGTGTGTGTGTGTGTATGTGTATGGGGGGCATTTTATGCCAGCGAACTATACTAAAACGCGTGTACAGCGCCTATGCGATGACATCAAACCTCTAACGTGCGCGTGTAAATTCCATTCACTTTCAATGGAGAGACGAGCGTCACGTAGGCGTCACGCAGACGCTGCACACGCGTTGTTGCGCATACGCCTACGTGACGTGTGCGTGACGGGTGAACTACGCTTCAAATACGTGACGTGAATACCACGCGTTGAGCGTACAGGCACACGCTGTGTAGTGTTTGTGGAAATCCAATAGCGACGGGTCATTGGTGCCGTGCCGCGCGTTAACACAGCGGACGCCTGTGCGCACGCTCGTCTCAATGTACAAATAATCATTTACTTTATGATGACGAATTTTGAGTTGAACAGCTGCTTCGCTTCACAATTCAAGCAGTCCATGTATTACCAAGAGAGACGATGTGACAGTTTAGGCCAGGGGACGGACGGCCATAGGGAGGTTCGGGAGATTTACCGAACGGCCGGACTATTTCAGGCCGAGCCGGCCGTCATTTGTTTTAATTTTTATTTTGTGTATTATTATTTTTGGGCCGGTCCAGATTTTTGGGCCGGTCCAGGACTGTCATAATACGTCGGTCGTAGGCGTCCGGGGTGCCGCCCCCCCGTCAACACTCGCGGGTTCTTACGGGATTGTTTATAAGAAAGCATAAGTTATAGATGAACCCCAAGCCCCATCAAAGCTGTCAGGATATTTTTATTTTTAAGTAGCAAATTATTTTAATTATCTCTTTCACCCTTACTATCATTAAATATCAATTCGATTCGATATCATTCAAACCTTGAGAGAGAGAGAGAGAGAGAGAGAGAGAGAGAGAGAGAGAGAGAGAGAGAGAGAGAGAGAGAGAGAGAGAGACTAACAGGTCCATGTAGGCCTAGCTTTTGTCAGTTTGATATTTCGTTTTAACCAAAAAAAACGTGAAAACTGAAATACCGTGTTTTTCTTTTCTTTTCTTTTTTTACATTTTAAACAAAAAACAATAAACAGACCGTTTTTTCCCGTTTTTTCCCGTCTGGGTTATTTGTACATTGAGACGAGCGTGCACACAGGCGTCCGCTGCGTTCGCATGTGGCATGACACTTATCACCCGTATTTTTCAGTCTTTATGCAGGCGTAGGCGACGCGGTTTAGGCGTTTTAGTATAGTTCGCTGGCATAAAATGCCCCCCCATAGTATGTGTGTGTAAGTGTTTGTGGGTTTCTATCTATATGTAAATTTATATGTGCACTCTGTGCATTCCTTCTCTATATATGTATGTATGTGTGTGTGTGTGTGTATGTGTTTGCGCATACATGCGTTTATATATGTGGTCTAAGTAATGGACGAAAGAGAAGACAATCCTTTTGGGGCACAAACAACAAAGGTCAGCTATTCTCGCTCTCCTTTCTCCCTCCTCTTTCACTCTCTCTCTTCCTCCCTCTCTTCTCTTCTTCTTCTTCTTCTTCTTCTTCTTCTTCTTCATGCCTTCCTCTCACGCCACCTCTCTCTCTCCTTCTCTCTCTCTCGCTGTCTCTCTCTCTCTCTCAGTCACCACATCCTTAACCTGAAGTTGAGCTGACATCAGAGGGGGTGATCGATATGGGCCACTTAAAACCCAGCAGGTCCGCAACCTACACGTGTGCACCTTTGATTAAGATGCCTAACTCCTACCTGTTCCTCTTAATTGACTGTAAGTCGCTTTGGGTAAAGCATATGCTAAATAGTGAATAGTTTTCATCTGTTGATGGGGAGAGCATTTAATTTACAATGCAAAACCAATCAACTCTGGCGCGACTTCTTTTAATGAAATGGCATTGTCATTGGTCTGGCACAGCAATGTGCCTTCATTATAAAACAACTCCTGTTTCAAAACTAGGACTGATTCAGATGGATGAAAAAGCCTGGCATACATGTTATAATGCCCACAATGCCACACAATTACACCACCTCCGATTCATCTGGTTTTCTATTATAACTAAGTGGTATTAGGTTGATGCAGCCTCACCTGAAAAAACATTACCAAACACAATTCATGTCAGGTATGTAGATAGGGAGGGGGGGAATGGGGAAGAGAGAGAGAGAGTGTGACGGCCCTCTGACTGTTATAGGTAACCTGGGCAAGATCCTCTGCTCCTCCCCAGGTCTCTCCTCTCAGGTGGTTCCGGATGGGCGGAGCTGCCCAATCAACGCCAATCAGAGGGTGGCAGATAAAAGGCTCACCAGTCTGCCCATGGCTCTCTCCCTCTCCAGACCCATCATTTTTGGTTAAACTTTGTGTCTGTTAATAAATTATGGTTACTTTTCAGTTTAAACCTTGGTGTGTCTCCATGTTTGTTATGGCCAAGAGCCGGGCCGTGACAAATTGGGGGCTCGTCCGTTTGAATCAGGTAGTGGTAAACATTTTTTGTTGAACTCAAATCGATTGATTTCGGTTTTTGTTGATTGTGTGGCTCCCAGGTGCCTTGATTGGTAGGGGCACACTTGATTACTTAGGTGTACCTCCTGTGACGTTCCTTTGTTGAAGGAAAGGAGGTGTCACTTGTTGTTCTTGTTGTTAAATTAATTGATTTGGGTGGCCAAGAGGCTATAGGAAAGTGCACCGCTGTGTGTCGTGGTAAAGCCTTGGTTGGCATTGGGGAGACACTCTGAGGTTTGTTAAGTTTAAATATTATTTATTAAATTAAACTTGGTTTACTTTGTTTTCTGCTCGGTGTCTGGACGAGAGAGGGGGAGCATTTGTTTTGTGCAACATTCAGGTAGTTTTCATTTAGGCTTGATAGGTAGCCTTGAGCAAGACGCAGTACTAGGACTCACCGTTGTGCAATTAAAATTGCGGGGCTTCCCTGTAAGGTTACGGCTTCATCCCTTTGGGTGTTGCTGAGCGCTACCAGTAGTGTTGTGGTGACCGCGGTTAGCAGCAGTTGTCTCGGGGGCACATCCATGTGCTTGGGGGGGAGGCGCCAGCGTGCTGGTCTTTTTTTTCCGACCCATGGGTTTCAGTGCGTAAGTACCCGCTGCCAGTAGCCACATGAAGACTAGGGTTGAGCTTAATACGATTTTTTGTGTAGGTAGTTAGAGGGAACGCACCGTCTACGAGCTTGGTTAAGTGCCTCTAGTGCGCAGCGGAGGGTCTTGGTCTGCGCTCTTGGGTCCGTAGGCATTCTGCAGTCATGGCTGGCATAGAAACATTTTTTGATGCTCCATCTGAGGAGTTATTGGAACGATTTACAAAGGCTCAATTATTACAAATCGCTGAACATTATGGCGTTGCAATGACTGGAAAGAAAAAACAGGAGGTTAAGGAATGTCTCATAGCAAATCTGGAGAAAGATGACATTTTGCAAAGGTGCGCACAGGTTTTCTCTCCCAGTGTTGCAAAGGGGCTGCCTCCGCTTGTGTCGATATTCCCTGGGTTAACATTTGACCAACAAAAAGAGCTGATGTTGATACAATTGGAACATTAAAGAATGAAAATAGATAAGGAATTGGCACTTGAAAAAATTAAAACGGAAAAGCAACTAGGTGAAATGGAGTTGCAACGACGAAAGCTGGATTTGGTTAGTGAGGGTAAACTCTCTGGTGATTCCGTGTTTGATGGGCATGGTTCACTTGAGTCTGGTGGTGCGTCCTCGCGTCCTTTTGATATCATTCGTAACCTGAGCCTTTTGCCCAAATTTAATGAAAGAGACCCGGACACATTTTTTTCTTTGTTCGAGCGTATTGCGGATACACAGGGTTGGCCCGTCACTGAGCGAACGTTGATGTTGCAGTGTGCTTTCACAGGAAAGGCTCAGGAGGCATACGCAGCACTGAGTAACATTGATAGCCAAAGTTATACCAAAGTTAAGGCTGCTGTGCTGAAGGTATACGAGTTGGTGCCAGAGGCATACCGTCAGCACTTCAGAAATTGGAGAAGAGGGAAGATGCAGTCACATTTAGAATTTGCACGTGACTTGGTGTTGCACTTTAATCGCTGGTGCACTGCTTCAGAGGTTGAGAACTTTGAAAGTTTGTGCGACCTGATATTGCTTGAGCAGTTTAAGACTGCAGTTCCACAACAGATTGCTACTTACGTCGGTGAAAAGGAAGTTAAAACAGTTGCTGAAGCTGCTGCGCTAGCAGACGACTACACCTTGACGCACAAGGGTACGTTTGGAGAGCCTCGCCCTTATGTTGCTGACTCTGGGTTCAGGAGAAATACCCCTTTGTTTGATATGCAGCCTGCTGCTGGTCTAGGTAGAGTCGTCGGGTCAGTATACAGGCGTGATCATAGTGCACGGGAGGTTGACAAAGTTTGTAACTATTGTCGTAAAAAGGGACATTGGAAGTCTGAGTGTTATGCACTCAGGCAAAGAAGTGGATCAAGTGGTGCCCAGAACGGTTCGGAACCGCAAGGGGCCGGTCTGGCTGCCCCTGTGGTGAAACGGGTCGGTTATGTCACCCCAGAATCTGAACCATCACCCAAAACTCAGCCCTCCCCAGATTTTGATTCTTATCTGCCATTCGTAACGGAAGGGTTTGTGTCTCTGTTGGAAGGTGACGACAAGGTTCCTGTGAAAATGTTGCGTGATACTGGTGCATTTGACACGTTCATTGTAGCGTCAGTTCTGCCGTTTTCAGAAAACTCTGATACTGGTGACTTCATTCCAGTCCTTGGAATGGGCATGAACGTTTTGAATGTTCCCCTACACAAGATTAGGCTCTTTTCTGATTTGTTCCAGGGTGAAGCGCAGGTGGGAGTTCGGCCAGCGTTACCAATTGAAGGAGTCACAATGATATTGGGTAATGGTTTGGTTGGTGCGCGTGTTTGGGCTGATGTGCCATCCGTTGTGGTAGCGTCAGTACCGCTGGTTAAAAGCAGGCCTGATGATAGTGAAAGGGAGTTTCCCGAGGTGTTCACTGCTTGTGCAGTCACCCGTGCGATGCGCCGTTCAAACGATGTTAAAAAAGTGGATGATGACCCAGAAACTGTCAGGTTATCCTTGTCTGATTTTCCTTTGGCTGTCTCTCACGGTGACCTGGTGAGAGAGCAGCAGGTGGACCCTTCTCTGAAGCCTCTGTTTGAGAGGGCTCTCCCTGCTGCTGATGCGAGGGACAGTGCACAGGCATACTTCATTCATGATGAGGTTCTTGTGAGAAAGTGGGTGCCACATGGTCGTGATTTTGTTGGAGATCCTATTTTCCAGATTGTCGTGCCTTCCAAATTTCATAGTTTGGTTTTGCAAGTGTCACATGACGAGTGTGGACACATGGGTGTCCGTAAAACATATGATCGCATTTTGCGTTATTTTTTTTGGCCTCGTCTAAAGAGGGATGTGGCTTCGTATATTAAAACTTGCCATACGTGTCAGTTGACCGGAAAACCGAATCAGAGCATAAAGCCTGTTCCTCTCTGCCCAATTATGGCAATTGGTCAACCGTTTGAGCATCTCATTGTTGACTGTGTTGGTCCCCTGCCTCGTTCTCGTTCGGGTGCAATCTATCTGTTGACAGTGATGTGTCAGAGCACTAGGTATCCGGCAGCATACCCATTACGCACCATCACTACTAAGTCGGTAGTGCGTGCCCTGACTCAGTTCATCTCCATATTTGGAATCCCCAAAGTCATTCAATCAGACCAAGGTTCTAACTTTTCCTCTCATCTGTTTGCACAGGTTTTGAAACAACTCCGGGTGAAACATAACAAGGCGTCAGCCTACCACGCGCAGAGTCAAGGAGCTCTTGAGAGGTTCCACGCCACGTTGAAGTCTTTACTCCGTGCGTACTGTACTCAGTTAGACGGAGACTGGGAAGAGGGATTACCGTGGTTGATGCTGGGGGCTAGGGAGGTAAGTCAGGAAAGTACAGGCTTTAGCCCAAATGATCTGGTGTTTGGACACACAGTGCGTGGCCCTTTGGCAGTCTTGCAGGACGATTGGAAGAATTCTGAGCCACCTAAAAACTTGCTGCATTATGTAAATGGATTCAGGAATAGGCTATATGCTGCTGGAGAGCTAGCGAAAGAGAAACTGGCAGGCGCCCAACATAAAATGAAGCGTCTTTATGACCGTCGATCCGAGCAACGCACGTTTTCCCCGGGTGACCAAGTTCTCGCTCTGCTGCCTTTGGTCGGTTCCCCCTTTCAGGCTAAATTTACTGGTCCACATACAGTTGTAAAGAAAGTCTCAGACCAAAACTATTTGATTGCCACGCCTTTGCGTAGGAAACCTAACCAACTCTGTCATATTAACTTACTGAAGACTTATTACGATCGTGTGTCCTCTCCAGTATGCCCCCGTCCGGCGTGTTTGGCTAATACAGTCCTTGCGGACTCCATCCCTCATGCGGTGGCAGAGCTTGAGGAGGATGGGTTGTCCACTCCTGACCAATCCCTGTTAAATGGTAGGTTGAAAAATTCTGAATCACTTGTTAACCTTGACAGCTCGTTACGCCATTTGGGGGAGGTTGAACGCACTCAGCTTATAACCCTCATCCATAACTATCCATCGCTTTTTGGTGATACTCCTTCACGTACAACTTTAATCGAACATGATATTGATGTAGGTGATGCAAGGCCCATTCGTCAATGTTTTTATAGGGTGAATCCAGAAAAACGTAAGCAGATGGACTCGGAAATAAAATATATGCTTGAAAATAACATTGCAGTTCCGTCATCGTCCAGCTGGGCGTCTCCATGTTTGACGGTTCCAAAACCTGATAGTACGCCAAGATTTTGCACAGACCTGCGCAAGGTTAATAACGTGACAAAGCCAGATTCATACCCACTTCCACGTATGGATGATTGCATAGACCAAGTTTCCTCTGCAACGTTTATTTCAAAATTTGATTTATTGAAAGGATATTGGCAGGTGCCATTGTCCGAGAGGGCTCGAGAAATATCTGCTTTCATAACTCCTTCCGGCCTTTATTCCTACACGGTGATGCCGTTTGGTTTGAGAAATGCTCCAGCCACGTTTCAGCGATTAATGAACATGGTTGTGCGTGACCTGGAGGGCTGTGCCGTGTATTTAGATGATGTGGTCATCTACTCTGACAACTGGGAAACTCACTTGCAGCGTATCGATGCTTTATTCGGCCGATTGGCTGACGCGTGCCTCACAGTCAATCTAGCGAAATGCGAGTTTGCAAAGGCGTCGGTGACCTACCTCGGACGACTGGTCGGACATGGGACAGTGTCGCTGTTGCGTGCCAAAGTAGAGGCAATAGACAGGTACCAAAGACCCACAACCAAAAAAGAGCTGCAGCGATTTTTGGGCCTTGTGGGTTATTACCGCAGTTTCTGTAGGAATTTTTCCACCGTCGTTACCCCTCTCACTAATTTGTTGAGAGGTGATGCTAAATACTTCTGGAGTGATGTCTGTCAGCAGGCTTTTGAAAATGTGAAGTCCCTTCTCTGTGCTGCTCCGGTGTTGGCAGCTCCTCATATGGATGAGCTTTTTAAGCTCCAGGTAGACGCTAGTCAGGTGGGCGCAGGGGCTGTGCTCCTCCAGGCCGATGAGCTTGGCATAGACAAACCAGTTAGTTTATTTTCAAAGAAATTTAATACGCACCAGCTGAACTACTCCGTCATTGAAAAGGAGGCTCTCGCCTTGGTCTGGGCTTTAGTTCATTTTGAGGTGTACATTATGTCTGGCCTTGCTCCTCTGGTTGTGTATACAGATCATAACCCCTTGACTTTCCTTAATTTGCTAAAGTGTCCGAATCAAAGACTTGTGCGCTGGTCTTTATTTTTGCAGGGATATACTTTGGACATACGTCACCTTAGAGGGAAGGACAATGTAGTGGCAGATGCGTTGTCCCGAGCACCCTGCTAAATAGCCTAATGTTGAAAGTGCTGTACATGTTATCTTCCTCCTTTCTTACTCTCCACTAAAATCGCTCGCAGGATCCTGCTGCTGAGGTTGGAGGAGTGGCTGGGTGCAGACGCGTAGGAACTAGTCAACAGTTTTTTTTTAATTTCAATCCATTTTTTATGAGATATATTAAACGTTTCTATGATTAGTAGAGTTCCATTGGAACCCTTTTCATATGGGGGGGGGGTGTGACGGCCCTCTGACTGTTATAGGTAACCTGGGCAAGATCCTCTGCTCCTCCCCAGGTCTCTCCTCTCAGGTGGTTCCGGATGGGCGGAGCTGCCCAATCAACGCCAATCAGAGGGTGGCAGATAAAAGGCTCACCAGTCTGCCCATGGCTCTCTCCCTCTCCAGACCCATCATTTTTGGTTAAACTTTGTGTCTGTTAATAAATTATGGTTACTTTTCAGTTTAAACCTTGGTGTGTCTCCATGTTTGTTATGGCCAAGAGCCGGGCCGTGACAGAGAGACAGACAGACAGACAGACAAACAGAGATATGCTAACTAGACAGACAGACAGATAGATAGATAGATAGATGAATGGCCTGGAGTTGGATCAATCTATCAAAACTTTGTAAAGATTGCAAAGATTTTAAAATTGCTTGAAATGGCTAATCAACCTCACACCTGGTGGTACAATAGGGGCCCTTTCAGATATTTAATTTATTTTCACCAGATACTGCTAATTGGTTCCTTTTAATCAGTAGTACAATAACAATATCAGGAATTATCAGAGTCTCTGAACACTGGAAGCGTTGTGGTTGTGAAGGTTGAGGACCACAACTATGACAAGGAAGTGAATGGTCTTATGGCCTGGTCAGACTATACGATTTCAGCCCGATTTTGCCCCGAATTTGTCGTGACCGACAAGTTTACAACGTCGTATCCGATTTCAAATGGTCGGGCACGACATCGAACACGGAGTGAATCGTATAATGTGACATGCTTCACGACTTGCGATTTGTCGTTCACGACGTTCTAAAACAGCCCGACAAAAAGTCTGGCTTGTCAGAAATTTGACGGGAGTCGTATGACGTTTCCATTGTTGACATCATAGCCTACTGTATGAAAAACTCCCGGGAATTCCACAGCTGGCGCTCGTGCATTAAAGTTCAATTGGACAGACATCCCGTATTCTCCTCTTCGTGATACGCATGAGCGAGTCCACACTCGTTTCTTCTTTTTCTTTTTCTTCTCCGCACAGAAGACAGCAAGTACGACACCAAGCGCGTCTGTATCCATCATTGTATTATTGTGATCGCCCAGCCTTTTGTTGACAGCTGCTGCTATGACAACATGCGACGCGACCGATGCTGTCGGTGTATGTGGCCACTCTCCCGACCAAGACGCGGAGAGGTTTTCATGGTTCTAAAATCGTATAGTGTGACATGGTAGATCGTAAACGACAATCGTGAGCGACAAAAAAAATCGTATAGTCTGACCAGGCCATTAGAGATGGCAAGGCAAGTTTATCTATAGCAGACTTCAAACACAATGGCCATCAGAATACATCAGCAAGAATCACATTTTCAAAAACATTTAGTTAGCAAGATATAGCAAGATTTATTCTACTATATTTATTATAGAAGAATAATACAAAAAGTCAAGGTGCGATACACTTATCAGAGTCGGTGGTGGTGATGTACAAAAGGCATGTAAAGTGCAAAGCAAGCCCAGTGTGTGCTGCATTCGCACGCTGGTGGCTGAACAAGCAATGGTCTGAGCTTTTATAAAACATGCCCTCCCACAGAGAGAGAGCAAGCGAGGGAGAGAGGGAAACAAACAGAGAAAAAGGGAATGGCAAGATCAAAAAATAGGAATATGAATGTGAGTCAAATGAATATGAAGCTGGGCCTTTTATTTTACTAAATGTTTGTCTGCATAATAAAATAAAAACACTAATCCACCCTCCAACCGTTTTTTTTATTTTAAAACTATTTGACCTATGTAGAAGAAGGTGATGGCTGCAGTGGAAGAGCACACAAGAGTGCACACAAGGGGGCAGTATAGCGTTTCGGCCCCAAATGTACATGAACCGATGAGCAAAACGGAATTGACAGTCTGCAAAAAGCAATATATCCATGTGAAAAAAGATGTTGCAAAATCATACAAATGTACAGCTGAAAAGCGGTTGGTGTATCGCAACAAACTGAAAATTGGGTTTTGATTTTGCCGGGTGCATTCATTATTTTCTTATGTCGGGCTGTTCGAAACAAAACCAAACACTTCACCCATTTCCTGCTCGACCAACCAGCAATTACTTGATGCTTTCTTCTGCAGAGAAGGGGCGTCGTGTTGCTAAGCTCTGGGATGACTGCAAGTCTCTGTGTACACGTTGGTCATCGACCGGCAAACGGTGTACGGTCTCCGAGTAGCAATATGGATCTTGGCATACGTGCAGGACGTAGAAGTGTGATTTGGCATTTAAGGTGACAGAGAAATTGATATCCTGGTAAAGAAATGCAAACACAAATGGGAAAATACAGGAGAAGAGAAGTAACTGGGCCAAAGCAAAGCGAGGGGAAGAAATAGAGAGGAGGAGAGAACAGATAGCCTTGAACTATATTTATTTCATTGTAAATTGTTCTGTGTTTGAGTGAGTGAGATAAAATAAAGTAAATGTGGTGTTGTGCTGTATGTGACCATATTTTAGGCAGAGTCTGCAAACATCTGACACACACAATTGAAACTCACTAAAAATTTTAGCTGTAGATCCGATTCACTATATTTTTACAAATCAAAGAAAAGTTATTAGGTCGATTAAAACTTGTTCAGCACAACAAAGCATAAATAGGAGAGAGACAAGGAGAATGAGAGAAAGACAATCAAAGAAAGTGGGAAAAGGAAAGAAAGTGAGACATAATACAATTTGCAGAGGAGATACGACAAATCATCTAACTAGAATGGAGAGAGAAAAGAGTGAAAGATAGAAGGGGAAAGCAGAAGTGAGGAGAGAAGGAAAGAGGATATGTAATGGACAGACAGACAGACAGAAAGAAAAGGGGGTTGTAAAAATAATTCAGAAGAAAAGAGGGCAGAAAAAGTTGTGTGAGAGGGGGACAGAGAGTAGATCCATTATTTATTATCCCTCTATTGAATAATTCAATAATTTATGTTCACACATATAAGCACAGCCATTTGTGCATGGCTACCATTTTTACAGAACTGCCGTAATATGCTACAGTCGCATAGGCTACAGTCATAACACACTACAGTTGGAATGTGCTACAGTCGTAACACGCTAAAGGCTTAATGTACTACTGCAACTATTTTAACCCAAAACCTAAACATCATCAATCAGTCATCATCAATGTACTATACCGAAAACATCACAAACCCAACAACATGAATTTAGGAAATCATGAATCCAAAATAAACCCAATTTCATATCAGATCATACAACACATCTAGTGGTCAGCCTGCATTATTACAACTGCCCCATGTGTTTGATCGAACACAAGCCAACCCAGAGACACACACATACACACACACACGGATGAATTTTACTGCTGAAAGGGACATTTTAATGGTCTCCTCGACTGACCTCATCACCATAAGAGAGTTATTCAGCCCTTCTGAAGGGAATCAATTTCATAGAACCATGTGTTTCATGTTGTCCTACTCACCCTATTAGAGTAAAACCCATCACTTTGTTTGTGTCTGCATGTGACTGTGTTTGTATCTGTGTGTTTGAAGCAGTAAAATCAGTGTGCTGAATGATACCAATGCAAAAGATGAAATACTGCACCTTGTATGGCAAATTTTGTACAAAAGGCCCTATAGAAATAAAGTTTGATTTGATTTGATTTGACGTACAAACGTACAGCTGTAGGCCTACTTATCTCCTGGAATCAAGTTGCAAGGAAAAACACCAGGCTTGGAAATTACACCTGAAGAATCGTTTCACATGTTTGTGGGGACAATAAAACAAACAAATAAATAAACTGCATTCCCTCAACAGCATATCTACATTGAGCAAGCAAGCTTTTCTGAGGCAAAGTGATGAGAGTAGATAACTGTGGGAGAGAGGGACATTCTGCTGGGATTTCACAAGATATACCAGCAGGGAAAACCCTGACAAGGAAACACGCCATTCACACAATGTCCGCCTTCTAACATGCACCGTCAAATGTTCTCTTTGAATCACGGCGTCCACAGGTTGTTGTCATGTTATCTCCTGGGATAACCGATTGATATCAATGCAGAAGATGAAATATTGCAGTTGCAGCAACAACAACAGCTTCTTAAAATGAAAACGGACGCATCATTAACCACATGTAGACAGGTAGCACTTGCTAGCATAATATACCGCTTGGCCAAAATAGATGACAATAATGAAAAATCTACAAAATCAGTCCCCAACACACCACTATCTCACCAACCAATGAGACTTAATATACATGGAAGCTGTCTCAATTTGCCTCTGCTGTGTCTCTTGGTGTTTTCAGTGTAAATTAATAAAATACAATAAAAAACAGTGTTGAACTGAGTCTATACTCTGTAGTTCAGCAGGAATAATAATAATAATTTGTTCCATTTATATGTGCTTTTCAAGACACATATAAGTGTTTGTATGTGTGTTGGGGGAGATATGACAACTCATCCACTACCAGTGTGCAGCACCCACCTGGGTGATGCACGGCAGCCAGTAGGCGCCAGAAAGCTCACCACACACTGGGCTCCCACAGTGGTGAGGTGATGATGCAATTCAATGATGCCATACAATTAGAGACCAGTATCCAATTAGACCTTGGCCAGGTCACCATGAAAATATCAATGTACCTGTCACCATAGGTATCTATATGAATAAATTAAGATAAATAGAAAATACAAAAATAGTAAGGCTGGTCTCAAATATTCAAATAACCAAATTATCCTTTGTTAGTTTCGTATTCGGATATTAGAACATTATTTGAAAACTTCGGTACCACTTTGACACCTTCCCCCCAGTGTGGGAATCGGCAAGAGCTTTTTCCAAATAAATCGGCAGTGTGGGAGCACTTTTAAACTTACGTTATTCACGTGTTCTAGGGTTCTCCCCGGGATATTTTTTCATTTATGGTTTTAATAACTAATATATTTAGCAGCTAATTCAATGTTCGAACTAGGGAAAAAAGATATCAAAAAGCCTTACCTACTAATAATAATGGGTTGGTGTGTCTTTGGAAACTTTTACACTGAAGCTCTGCAGTAACCGAGTCGGAGTGGATCTAAAAGACACTGCCATCCATGCAGAAATCCAATGTGATATTGTAGTTTTGCTTTTTGTGTTATTAAAATAATAACAATCATTTGTTTTAACAAATTGAACTGCTTTGAAAGGGGAAAAAAACTTGCTAATATAATTCTGCAGTGGTCTCTGCTGGCTCAATGTCATTAGGGCAGGGAAAGATACGCACTGTGAATGCAGATATGTCCTTGATTTGTGTAGATATTTTTAAACTAACTAGTCCGAATATTCGTTCTGAAAACGTAGTGATTATCCGAAGTTTGAAATCATGTATTCGGGCCAGCCCTAAGAGACCAGAGATTATGGGTCATGTTGGTACAAGATTGGGTGACTGAAATAGTCGCCCAATGGCAGGCTCTGGGGGGCTTATACCCTATACTCCTCCCCCTTTTGCCATCTGCGTGTTACTGTTTTCAAAGTCGCCCTCGCTACATGAAACAACAACCTCCGAGCTAGCAACCTATATGCTGAAAATGACAAGTTTCACCAAAACAAGTTCCCCCCCGACACTATTGCAAGGGCACCGTCACTGCATCCTGGGCTTAGTGCCGCCTGTTGCGGATTAATAATAAGCATATGTATCAGCAGCTACACAGCCACACAAGGAGTAGAAATAAATGTATTTACCCGACCTGACCACCAGATGGCGGCAAACAATACACTGGGGGCGGCGCTCAACGCTAGCCATTGTGCGTCATGGAGGCCACGCCTCCTGCGCAGAGGCATCCGGCGGAAACATCCGGTTAGAATCAGAAGCTCGCGGGCGGACCATCCGAAAGGATGCGAAGCGTAGCGGGCTCCCCACGCGTGATTGATGCAATGCCTCTCCATATGCTTATTAGATTAAATACTAAACCTAAACAAATAAAGTGAGTTAAAGCGATCCTGTGTCGGCGGCCTTCTTCCTCGGAACACAAACCCCACACGCCCAAGACCATTGTGATTGGTTAAAGAAATACAAACAAGACGGAGCGTTTCTTTCGCTTATACCAGAATGATAGTGAGTAGAGCCAGATCTTTCTAGGAAGTGTGAAAATAGGTCTGGCTATGCGAGCCTAGGACCTCGGTTGCTCAGGGACAGGACAGAGTGTCGGTCTCCGTCCTGGGGTATTGCATAGGCCAGAGGGGTGAGGCACCCCCGACTGGCCCTCCAGCACCTCTATCAGCACCATCTGATTTAAATCCTATGAACCAGAATAGCACTGCTTAGCTTCCAGAGAAACAAGCAGTGCTACTAGGCAGATAACCATGGTGCAAGAAGCAGTGCTTAAAGCCCTGCTAAGATAGCACAGGCTATGTGGTAATATTGATGCTTAGCACAGGGTAGCTGCTGGGCTAGGTGGTAATGGTGTGCTTACTTATCGCAGGCTAGCTTCTGGGATAGGTGGTAATTATATGCATACTTAGCACAGGGTAGCAGTTTAGCTATGTGGTAATTGTGGTAATATATTAGCATGGGCTATCTGCTGAGCTAGGTGGTAATTGTGGCACTTTATTCACGTTTTCTAGTAGCTGGGCTAGACGCTAATGGCGTGCTTACTTGGTTTAGGCTAGCATAAAAACTAGGTGGTAATTGTGTTGCTTCACCAGCAGCTGGGCAGCAATGGGGTGCTTAGCGTATGCTAGCAGTTGAGCTAGGTGGTGATGGCACTAATGGCACTTCATTAGTGCATACTAGGAGCTCAGCTAGGCTAGTAATGGATGTGCTTACTTAGCACATGTGGGTGATAAGGGCTAGCAGCTAATGGCAGCTTTATATATATTTATATATTTTAATCGCTACTTATTTGGAGCTAGTAGGCTATAGCTGATGATGCTGTATTTAGACACACATACACACACATACATTATTCACATGCACAAGCTGTTTAAACATATTTGCTGACACACAAAAGGGAGTTCATGTGTGTACGACAGCCTTGCACAACTTGATACATGAACTAATCAACACATACATGTAAACACTCACTTCACACACACACGCACGCAAACACACACACTATCTAGGCATACTAGCACACAGCACATTGATGCATACACACACACATCCCCTCCCTACACACACACACACACACACACACACACCCACACAAACTTGCACACCCACATCCACCCACTAACACACACCTACAGACACAGACTGCTGGGTGTGTGGGTCATGAGGAATTGGATCGGTATGGCGTGCCTCTCGCCAGACGCGCTGCCCCCATGTTGCATTGCCACTTGTTGACACGTGACGGACACCAGACTCCAGGTGTCACCGACCAACCACAGACCATCACCAACCCTGTTGTGTCCGATATGATCGAACAAACCGGCAGTGTTTTGCTTAGTGTTGTGCGGATGTCGCTTTAAAATGGCAGTCCTTTAAACACACAGGGAACTTCTGCTGAATGGGTTATCCACACATACAAATTGTTTACATTTATAAATGCATCAGTTCTGTAAAAGTCACATATGTTCAATAGGATTTTTTGCATTAAAGGTCCTGTAGACAACTTTTTTGCTTTAATGTATCAATATGAAGTAAATGTTGATTGCACAGTGTAATGGTTACAGCATAATGATACCATCAACATTTAGATTGGTTCCCTTAGCTTCGCTATAAGCCTCGTTTTTACTATGCAACTCTGTCTGCCACCGGGTATGATCTCCTGTGAAAAATGATCGTCCCATTTACGGCACAAAGAAAACACGCCAATCATTGTGCGTGCAACCAAACCAGGGGCCGTATTCACAAAGGATCTTAGAGCTAAAAGTAGCTCCTAACTGGCGAATTTAGGAGAAACTCCTAAAAATAATGGGCGTGTCAGTCTTAAATTTAGGACTCTTAGGATTTTTTTTCACTAAGAGCAATTCACAAAGTATTTTAGGCCTAAAAGTAGCACCTAAGTCTAGGAGAGCTTAAAAGTCCTCGAGAGGACTCCTAACTCAGTAAGACCTATTCACAAAGAATCGGAAAATGGCTGCGAGACGAAATGTTTTGGAGACAATGGAAGACTGTGAATTGATCAAGAGATATAGGCTAAATCGTGAGGGTATAAAACTTGTTGTGGAATTAGTGCGGGATGCAATAACATCCCAGACTAACAGGAATAACCCGATTAGTCTGGAAATAAAATGTTTGGCAACACTACGATATTTAGCAACAGGGAAAATGCAACTTTGCAATGCCGACGATTTAGGAATATCGCAACTATCAGTCAGCCGTGCCATAAACCAAACCATCAACGTGCTCTGTAGACCACATATCAATTCAATTCAATTCAAACTTTATTAAGGACACATCTCGTGAAAGGTCCATAACACCAACACAACACAATACAATAATAATAAAATAATACAAATAGAATAAAAAATACATACACATATATATACATGTACATACATATATGTAAATACACATATACACACACACACAAACACACACACACGATTCCACAATGATCCTATATTTACATACAGGCTAGAATGCCAGCGGTTCCACATTCTGGACGAGAGCCTGACAGAGCTCAGTTCAAAGTTGGTTAAGGCTGAAATAATACCATTAATATCATCCAACAGTTTATCCGGTTTCCTTTGGACAATCAACAACTACACAGGATCAAAGCCAACTTCATGGCAATTGCAGGTATGCCCGGTGTGGTCGGTGCTATTGACAGGACGCACATAAAAATAATTAGAAAGAAAGTACATTCCATCAACACGCAGATTGTTTTTGATGCAACTTTTGACATTCTTGATGTTGTTGCAAAGTGGCCTGGGTCTACCCATGATTCGCATATTTTAATGGAGAGCGGTCTGAGGCAAGACGTGGCTCTTGACACCCTATCTCAATCCACAACCGGGAGCACAGTTAAAGTATAACATGTAAGTGATTACGCAGATTGCGCTTAGTCCTATGCGTAAAAAAACATTGTATTAGCTCTTTGTCGCCTTTTATTTGTTGAATCCATATTTACTATTGTTTACTGTTTTCCTCCATATACTGTATATTAGAGCACACACAAATACACGAAATGTTGTGGAGAGAGGAATTGGGCAGATGAAATGTCGATTCCATGTCCTGCACAGCGAAATACGCCTCAGCCCAGAGAGGGCAAGTACAGTGATCATTGTATGTGCCATTCTCCACAACCGGTATGGGCTGTTATTTAAAGTGTTGAATAGTGGAGATATGCTCATTGGATAATAGTTTGCAGGGTGCTTTTAATTGCCTCCTTGATTTAATGCAATTCATGTATTGTTATTGTTTGCTTTTTCTCTCTCTCTTTAACGTGCATATAGGCTACAACTTCATTATCATGGTCTGCACAAACTTGTCATCATGCGTGTATTCTGCTAACTGCACTGTCCATAACTAGTTGATAGGAATTCATTTCTAGCCTAGGCTATTTCCTTGTTTTTTTTGGTGATTTAGCGGGCTCGTTTGTGGGATGTTGCGGATGAGTTTCACAGAGACTGCCTGCTCTGAACAACCAATCACCGTACTGACCGCTTCTAAACTCGTGCACGAGAATCGACGTAATCGTTAGCAACGGCGCGTCACTCTTAGTTCACTCTTAGTTCACTCTTAGTGATTTATCATTAGTATGAGTAGGTCTCAGCGGCTTTGTGAATAACTTTTAAGAAAAAACTCCTACATAAAATGGTTTAGCGCGAGTTAGGAGCACTCCTAGCGGTACGATAAAATGCTTTGTGAATACGGCCCCAGGAGGAATAGCACTTTTGTTTACCCGGTAGCTATCGGTAGCTATCCCTAGTAGTGGAAATGGCGGACAGTGGAACAACCAAAGTAAAGCCAATCTGATGACACTACTTATATCTGCGTATGCTACGTTTTTGCATTGAGTATACTACCTGAATAAACCTCATGTCGCGACTCGCCAGGCCATCCAGTCAGGCTACCATCTCAATTCGCTTTTTTCTACACATACTAAATAATTTGTATCTGCTTTCATGTCGCCATTATAGACTAAATGAATGAATCAACTCACGGTTTATACTATACGGGCAATACTCAAATTATGGTATTACTATGCAATGCACATCATTACAATAGCTTTTGCCTGTTCCCAAAAAAAATTATGCCAATTTCACTTTACCTCCTCAGTGAACATGCTTCTTTCTTTCTTATTTCTAAAGTGTTGATCGTTTCTTTCACTGAGATTTCCAAACCAATGTGCATCTTGTGTTGTTTGTGGTTGCTAGGCTCTGAGGAAACAGAAAGCGATCCAGTTTGTCCTTGCGACAGCGGCGCAAAAATTACACCACTTGGAAACGCTAGGGTGGGAAAAGTTGTCTACAGCCCCTTTAAATTGCTACAAAGCCAATACGAAACCAAAACAATGGGTGTGCAGTATTGTTGTTTCATTTATTTGTATTTAGTTCAGAATAGTTGTTGATGTATTTAAAGTATAACTACAGTTTCTTGTTTCCAGAAGTTGTAAAACCCCTGAAACCTTTAATGAAAAACACCTTTTCCAAAAGGTTTTCAGTGAAAGGTATTGAGTTGGAAAAACTGTATATGCAGTGTGTACCACCCTAACATTGAACTCAAGCTCCCAAAGATGCATGGCAAATACACTCTGTAGTAATAGATTTTATGCCACATTGTGATTGGTTGTTACACAGAAGAACTAGAATAATCCAACAGCAGTGGCTGGCAGCTTTGGCGGGCTGTTGTACTACCACCACACATGTGGACCTCGCCTCAATCAAGCTAAACTCCACGCAGACACCCAGCACCACTTAAACAGCAGTCTCGGCATACGGCACAATTCTCATTGGCTCGGTATTGTCACTCACAGAAATGTAGACGTAGCTCTCATGCGACACGGGTGACATCGGTTTATACATTTACATTCATGGGATGTGAAAACCATCCTGCTTGAGCAATTGATGCTCTGATTTTAAAGCACATTTGTTGAACAAGTGGTCTGTTTCTACTTACCCGGTGTCCAGTCACGCTTCCATGTCATGTCAAGACCTCTTCCTGACAAGTCGGTGGTTCTTGACAAAATTAATCAACACTGTGTCCCAGACCCTCCATACGGGAGGAGGAGGTGGTAGGAGGACCTGGGGAGTAGAAAAGGTCGGGATGGGGGGAGGTAAGGAGGAGGTGGAGAGGGGAGTATGGAGGAGGTGGGGAGGGGAGGAATAGGAGGGAAGAAGGGGATGGGAGGAGGTGGAGAGGGAGGAGAGGAGGTAGGACAGGATGAGACAGGAAGGAAGAGGCAGGGAATGGAGGATGTAGAAAGTGGGGGTGGGGAGGAGAGGAGGACACAAGATGGGGAGGAGGATCAAGGAAAGGAGGCTGGGTGGGGAGGAGGTAGGAATGGGGGATAAATATGCTCAACATGTACTTAGCCCACAGCTGCAGAGAAAACCTTGGTCTGAAATACTTGACCCTGACATGCCAAGTACATCGATATGCCAAGTACCAACATGATATGTACCCTACCTGTTAAGTACGCTAACATGCTGAGTAGCTGATAATATGACTAGGGCATTCAGAGTTAAAGCTATGTGAACAAGGGTAGTATGGAAAGGTCCCTTTTAGGTATGAAGAAGGAGATAAACACATTCATCAAATTTTTTTCTAGGTCCCAGACACGTGGGGTAAATTCGATGTACTGTATATACGCTGTATATATGCTGTATATAAAATAACATTCTGATCCAAATCCGAAAGTTGACATTGTATTCATTGGTGAAAATAAAGACCTTGGGACCAGTTAGGTTTGAATCCAGAACCTTCCAGCTATGAGACATCAGAGCTGAACAAAAGAGTTACTATTAGCTGTACAATCCGCTCTGCCTTATCCAAGTGTGCTACACTTTATACATTTGTTTTTATGGCATGGCAGTACAGTGGTTAGCACTGTTGCCTCACAGCAAGAAGGAGTTGTTGTATTTTCTCCTTGGGCATGTTCAGGTGGGTTTCCTCCAGGTGTTCCGGTTTCCCTCCCACACCAAAAGACATACATGTTAGGCCGATACTCCTGCCAGTGCCCTTGACCAAGGCACTGGCAGTAGAGCTGGAGTTGGTCCCTAGGCGCTGCACTGTGGCTGCCCACTGCTGCCAGGGATGGGTTGAATACAGAGATCACATTTTGTTCGTACATGTGTATTGACAGAAAAGTTGAATCAAAGCTATCTAATCTAATCATATCCAGTATCACCAAAAGATCCAATAACACTTTAGGGTAAAATCATTCAGTATTACGATATCGTTCACCACTCTGAAAACACAAAAAGAACTTGTTCCACCCATTCTTCCATCTATCCATCCATTCAAACATCATTCCATTATCCGTCCATCAATCCATCCATCCGTTCAGCCATCTATCCATCCATCTCTCATTCCTCTCTTCTGTATAGTTATTTCTCGCTCCCTTGAGCAGGAATATTGGTAGACTGGTAGACTGGATGATATATCATGTACAGAGATCAATAGTTGTGTGTATATATAAAGAACTGGCTTCGAATCCCTGCTCTTTCATATCATATATTCATCATCATATACAATGTGTTAGAACCTTGACAAGAATGCATTACATCAGTATTGTTGACTTCAGATCTGAAATGGAGGTAAGTTAGTGTTTCATTAAGCAATAAGCCATGACGAGCCCTGGTTTACAGTGATTTTAGAACAGCTACAGGGCGTTGTTAGGCAAGAAATCAGTGGCTTATTGCTTTTATTAAAAAAATGGTGTTCAAGGCAAGTCAGAACTCAGAATCACAGGTCTGAAATTCGGGTGTCATTTCAGAGCTGCAGTTTGTCCGACTCGATGTCAGTAACAACATCAACAATGCCGACCTTTATCATTAATGGATGAATGAATTTATTATAAAAGTGTTTGTTGACATTTTAACAAATAAGTTGATGTGTAATAAGGTAGGTGTAGGTGTCGCTGTTGCGGTAAGCATCGACTCATTTCCGGTCTACCTCTTGCTCTGTGTGTACACTGTTTGGTGTTGTAGCTGTCGGTGAACGCTGAATATACATTTGTTTTACTCGTTACAGCGGTTATTTACCCGCTTAAACATTTAAACTTAAAATAGCGACAAGTCGCTATTTTAAGTCTTCACACGCTAGTTACATTAAGCATTAGCAGTTAGCGATGTCTTCTCCCTCTTCCTCTGCTCCTCTGTCCTGCTCAGTGTGCCAAATGTTTAGTTACTCCTCCACCTCTTTTAGTGATAATGGTACCTGTATTAAATGTAGTTTATTTAGTGCGCTGGAGGTGAGGATTAGTGACTTAGAGGCCCGGTACCGCACCACACCGTCTCCGGTAGTCTGTGCGGGCCGGCCGGCGGTAGCTCTAGTTAGCCGTCCCCCGGTAGACCCCGAGCAGCCGGGAAGCCACGGAGAGTGGGTGACTGTCCGGGGGAAGCGTAGCGGCAACCCACTGAAGCCCACGGCTCACCACCAGCCCATTCACGTTTCTAATACGTTTTCCCCACTCAGCGACGCACCCGCTGAGGAGCAGACTCTGGTTATTGGCTCTTCTATAGTCAGAAACGTGAAGTTAGCGAAGCCAGCGGCCATAGTCAAATGTATCCCTGGGGCCAGAGCGGGCGACGTTGAATCCTATTTAAAACTGCTGGCGAAAGACAAACGTAAATATCATAAGATTGTTATTCACGTCGGCGGTAATGACTCCCGATTACGCCAATCGGAGGTCACTAAAATTAATGTGGAATCGGTGTGTAGATACGCCAAAACAATGTCGGACACCGTAGTTTTCTCTGGACCCCTGCCCAATGTGACCAGTGACGTCATGTATAGCCGCATGGCGTCCTTCCACCGCTGGCTGTCCAGGTGGTGTCCAGCAAACCATGTGGGCTTCATTGATAATTGGCAGCCTTTTTGGGGAAAACCTGGTTTGATTGGGAGAGACGGCATCCATCCCACGTTGGATGGAGCGGCTCTCTTATCCAGGAATATGATGCAGTTTATTTCTAAAACCTGACAGTCCAGAGTTGGGACCAGGAAGCAGAGTTGCTGTTTAACACACTTCTCTGCGCTTCCTCTAGTACAGTCCCCCACCCACCACCCCATAGAGACTGTGTCTGTCCCCCGACCGCCTACATTATGTAAAGAAATAAAAACAAGAGGCGTTAACCATGAAAACCTAATAAAAATTAAAACCAACTCCTCAGTAGCACAAAATAAAAGAATTAAATGTGGACTGTTAAATATCAGGTCTCTGTCATCCAAAGCTGTTCTAGTGAATGAATTAATATCAGATTATGATATTGATTTGCTTTGTCTTACTGAGACCTGGTTGTCCCATGAGGATTATGTTAGCCTAAATGAATCCACCCCCCCCAGTCATATTAATACTCACATTCCCCGAGGCGCAGGCCGAGGAGGTGGAGTAGCAGCTATATATGACTCGGGGGTTTTAATGGACCCTAAACCAAAACTAAATTATAATTCATTTGAAAGCATTATTTTTAGTCTTTCTCACCCAAACTGGAAAACACTGGAGCCAGTCCTATTTGTTATAGTGTACCGCGCTCCTGGACCGTACTCTGATTTTATATCTGAATTCTCAGAGTTTCTATCAAGTTTAGTTCTTAAATCAGATAAAGTAATTATTGTAGGTGATTTTAATGTCCATGTGGATGTTACAAATGACAGCCTTAGTAACGCATTTACCTCATTAATAGACTCAATCGGCTTCTGTCAGAGTGTAAATAAACCAACCCATTGTTTTAATCACACTCTTGACCTTGTTCTATCATATGGCATGGATATTGAACATTTAATAGTTTTTCCACATAATCCTCTCCTATCTGATCATTATTTAATAACTTTTGAATTTCTATTATTTGACTATAAGCCATTAAGCAAAACTTCCTACAGCAGATGTCTATCTGACAGTGCTGTAGCTAAATGTAAGGAGGAGATTGCATCAGTGTTTAATTCAATGCCATATCTGAATATAACGGAGTCCTATATTAACTTTAGTCACTCCCAAATTGATAATCTTGTTAATAGTGCTGCAGGCTCTCTACAATCAACATTAGATTCTATCGCTCCTAGAAAACAGAAAATAATAAAACACAGGAAACTAGCACCGTGGTACAACCAACAAACTCGTCAATTAAAACAAGAAACAAGGAAATCAGAAAGGAAATGGCGCGCTTCCAATTTATTAGAAAATCGCTTAATATGGCAAAATAATCTTAAAAATTATAGAAAGGCCCTCCGTAATGCCAGAGGAGCCTTTTACTCGGCACTAATAGAAGAAAATAAAAACAACCCCAGGTTCCTCTTCAGCACTGTAGCCAGGCTGACAGAGAGTCACAGCTCTATTGAGCCATGTATCCCTATCAACTTAAGTAGCAATGACTTCATGAACTTCTTTTATAATAAAATTATTACTATTAGAGAGAAAATTAGTCACCAAATGCCCTCAATAGGTATCGCAGGCTCTCCAACATCAGACACTTTGACTGGTGCAAACTTAGATGTGTATTTGGAGTGTTTCTCTGCTGTCAGTCTTCATCAGTTAACTTCTATAATTTCTTCATCGAAGTCATCAACCTGTCTGTTAGACCCCATCCCAACTAGGCTGCTTAAAGAAATTGTACCCTTAATTGGCACTTCTTTACTGGAAATGATTAATCTTTCTTTATTATCAGGATATGTACCACAGTCCTTTAAAGTAGCTGTAATTAAACCCCTTCTTAAAAAGCCCACTCTTGACCCTGGGGTTTTAGCCAACTATAGACCGATTTCTAATCTCCCCTTTCTGTCTAAAATTCTGGAGAAAGTAGTCGCCAAACAATTGTGTGACTTTCTACACAACAATAGTTTATTCGAGGATTTCCAGTCAGGATTTAGAGTTCATCATAGCACAGAGACAGCTCTGGTTAAAGTTAATAATGACCTTTTGATTGCTTCTGACAATGGACTTGTCTCTGTACTTGTATTATTAGATCTTAGTGCTGCCTTTGACACCATTGATCATAGTATTCTTTTACAGAGACTCGAGCATGAAATTGGCATCAAAGGAACCGCACTAAGCTGGTTTATGTCATATCTATCAGATCGTTCACAGTTTGTACACGTGAATGATGAATCTTCAATAAATACTACAGTTAGTCATGGAGTTCCACAAGGTTCTGTACTTGGACCAATACTATTTACTTTATATATGCTCCCTTTAGGCGATATTATTAGAAAGCACTCCATTAACTTTCATTGTTATGCAGATGATACGCAGTTATATCTATCGATCAAACCCGATGAAATTAATCAATTATCTAAATTACAAACATGTCTTAAAGACATAAAATCCTGGATGAGCTGCAATTTTCTGATGTTAAACTCAGAGAAAACTGAAATTCTTGTACTTGGCCCCAAAAACCTTAGAGACTTAATGTCTACAGATATAGCTACTCTAGATGGCATTACATTGGCCTCTAGCACCACTGTCAGGAATCTTGGAGTTATCTTTGATCAGGATCTGTCATTTAATTCCCACATAAAGCAGACCTCTAGGACTGCCTTTTTTCATTTACGTAATATTACAAAAATCAGACGCATCCTATCAAAGACAGACGCAGAAAAACTAATCCATGCATTTGTTACCTCAAGGCTGGATTACTGCAACTCCTTATTATCAGGTTGTCCAAATAAATCCATTAAGATGCTTCAATTAATTCAAAACGCTGCAGCGCGAGTACTGACAGGAACTAGGAAAAGAGATCACATCTCTCCTGTACTAGCTTCTCTGCATTGGCTCCCTGTAAAATTTAGAATAGAATTTAAAATCCTCCTCCTCACCTATAAAGCTCTTCATGGGCAGGCCCCTTCATATCTCAAAGAGCTCATAGTACCCTACTACCCCACTAGAACACTGCGTTCTCTGAATGCAGGGCTACTGGTGGTTCCAATAGTTTCTAAAAGTAGAACCGGAGCCAGAGCCTTCAGTTACCAAGCTCCTCTTCAGTGGAACCAGCTTCCAGTTGTGGTTCGGGAGGCAGACACCCTCTCCACATTTAAGAGTAGGCTTAAGACGTTCCTCTTTGATAAAGCTTATAGTTAGGGCTGGATCAGGTGAGTCCTGAACCATCCCTTAGTTATGCTGCTATAGGCCTAGACTATCGGGGGATTTCCCTTGGTGCACTGAGTCTCTCGCTCTCTCTCTCTCTCTCTCTCTCTCTCTGTGTGTGCACACATTCATGTCCCATTAATGCATGTTACTAACACTTCTTCCCCGGAGTTCTTGTGTTTTCTCGTCTCGCAGGTTCTCATGGATCCTGGCGGAGCCTCCATGGTCCTGCTTGACTGCCATTGCTAATATCAGTTACCAGTTATATACAGTTACTGTTGTTGCTGCTCGCTGTCCCCCATCATTGGTGCTAGTGCATTGATGTAGTTGCTCTCTCTCTCTCTCTCTCTCTCTCTCTCTCTCTCTCTCTCTCTCTCTCTCTCTCTCTCTCTCTCTCTCTCACCCCAACTGGTCAAGGCAGATGACCACCCACCTAGAGCCGAAGGGTCTGTCCAAGGTTTCTGCCTTTTAACAGGCAGTTTTTCCTTGCCCCCGTGCCAAGTGCTTGCTCATGGTGGTACTGTTGGGTCTCTGTAAATGTTATTAGGAGTTTGGTCTAGACCTGCTCCATTTGAAAAGTGCCCTGAGATAACTTCTGTTATGAATTGGCGCTATACAAATAAAATTGAATTGAATTGTAATGATGTCGGAAGTTGGAAATCTCAGAGTTGTCTCGAACGCGGTATTAGCATCCAGGCACGTTAATACAAAAAAATTAATTGTTATGCGGTATGTGTGTGTTTTTACTGTGACGGTGTGACATAGATTACCTAATGTTAACCATTAGCATTTACCAGCTAGTCTACAGACTGTCTAACTCCTACAGCCAAGCTAGCCGTTAGCAATTACTGACTGGAAACCCATGGACTGTCTGACTGCTGATCCCATTTACCCTATAGGTTGACCTTCTGTAAGACTAGCTCATAATTTAACATTATTGTCAATAACTTTTTATTGGCAATCAGACCTGTATTAATCATTGTATTTGGCAGGACTTAAATATATTAGCATATTTGAATTAAGGCTTTTAGTCATGAATCAATGTGCCATTTACAAATTCATCACATAATAATAAAAAAAGACTTAAAAAGTTTTACTTTGATGTGCGCCTTAAAATATCGTCATGCACTCAGTTGAATTGGAAGTGTAATATTTATTTATCTATGAAAAATATACTTTGGAAAGTACATTATTTAATATTTCCAAGGTCAACATGTGTTGTAATTCATTCACTATATCAAGATTACATTTAGCTTTTGTTGTGAAATATGTTTGTGTGAGTGTAAAGGCCAAAACACATAGAAAAAACTATGTTTTTACAAATACCTGTGTACGTGTGGGCAAGGCCTATAGGTATATGTGGCTATCTGTGCGTGTGTGTCTATGAATGTATTCCTTCATATATGAAGACGACCGTATTTCTTATCTAATATCCGCACATACGCTTCCATGATTCATCAACATTCCCATCACATGAAGACCAGCGCCTCCATTCCTCAACACGAATACACAACGCCATCCCAACTAAATGGACAGCCAAGATGGCTGATAACCATCCTACCAACTTGATAGCCGTCCGCAGTTCACCCTGAGTCAGAGGCAGGGGCGCAATTAGCATACCTCCGACAGACCATCAGCGGTCCACAAATTGGACTGTCACCCCGAATGCCCCTGAGCGTGCACCCTACACCACCACCTCCACCTCTTCGGTGACACAGCAATATCTGTGGTTTTGATAAGACTTTGCCTCCATGTACCTGGTGTACCTTGATAGCACAGACTCTGCTATTCCTCGATTATGGCACACTTTATGAGAAAATCCCCCACCATTTTTCCACGGCAGGGGAAATGGGGGGGGGGGGTGGGAAGGAAAAAAGCCCCTGATGTTAAATTACAGAACATGAGCTCCATCTTGTGGCAGTTGCTGGATGGTCAGTATCACATAGACTCTAGAACATGCCGTTTTATGTCATCTTAAATTAAGGATAAATAAAAGGACTCACACACAAGGCATGATGGTTGTTTAGGCTCAAAGCAGTGCAAAAGGTCATAGGTCACATGGTCGTAATGGTGGATACTATAACACAATGTACCCAGAGCAGGACGATGGATGCACAGATGGACAGACAGATGGATGAATGAATGGATGGACAGATGAATGAACAGATCGATGGATAAACAGATGGAGGGATAGACAGATGGATGATGGATGGATAAAGTAGTAACATTAAATGGCCACAATGTGTTTGTTTATGCCTGCGTGTGTGTGTGTGCGTGTGTGTGATATGCCTACTAGTTATGGCCAAGTTAACGGCTGCTTTTTAAGTGTGTTTAGATTGTGTTGTATTGTTGACCTGTGTGTGTGTGTGTGTTTGTGTGTGTTTTTTTCACTCGAGTATGTGCTATGAAAACACAATAGGGCTTTAATATACTGTATAAAACAATATAAATATTGATATCTCTCTACTTCATAGTGAAGCTCTCTTTAACTTACATTACTTTTGGAATGTGATCCATAATTACATACATCTCTACCAAAGCAAACTTAATCTCAACAGAGTAATCTCTGTTTCCCGTTATCCAGCAATGTCTCGACAAATTACCCATGCTGCCACTTGGTATGACAACAGCAGGCTGTCAGAATCGATGATACCCCCTCCCGGTCACCGTGACCAATAACTCTCCCAGAATGCATTTCAGTGCAAGCGACAGAAACAGGAGATGACAGAGGAGAAGTCATGTGTAACAGCTGCCTCTGGTTGGCAGTCTCTATGTGTAGCCGCTGAGATTCAACACCTGTGTGATGCGGGCGACCATGAACACACACACACACACACCATATGGCACACTCACATGCGTGCGCACATGCACTCACACCCCCACGCACACATTTTTCTTTCATCTAAAGTTTATAGTGTATACAGTAAAGTAATAAACGTATAAAAATACAGGAATAAATGAAACAAAAGCTGCTTGATGGATATCACAAGCCTTTAAAACAAGAGCCGGGACAACACTATAAACTACAAACAAGAAAATCAAACTAATGACTGCCTGTGTGTGTAGGCCGTGGAGACGGACCATAATATTAATTAAGTATATTATTAATCTGTTGCTGCTATGTGGAGTCAAAGTCTAACAAGTCATTAGGAAACTGTTCAGATTTCCAGCTGTTGCTGTTGTTTCTTTTCAATATATTTTTACTTTGTGTTCCTGTTTTCCTGGGTATGTGCTATGTTCTATGTATTCATTTATTTTGAAAGCTGCCAGCTGCTCTTAGGCTGCTCTTAGGCGGAAAGTGATAAATAAAATGATCATCCACAAGTTGGTCCATCCATCTATCTGTCATCCATCATACATCCATCTATGATCCATAGAGTTGCATTATGATGGTGCATACATGATGAGGAAAATGTTGGGACTCTGAAAGGGTGCTTTAAGTGCACATCATGGAACACGTTTGAGGATTCTTCTATATAGACCAGGGGGCGGTTATTTCAACAAAGACCAGCAGATTGTACCCAAACAACAAGCTGTGGGTGACTTAAGGATTAAAGGAGGTAGGGTTTTTGCCTCCAGAAGCCTGAAGGACAGGAAGGAGAGGAAAGGAAGGTAAACAAGGAGATCTACAAGGCCAAATGCCAGTACAGGGACATGGTACAGCGCACACCCTGACTGAGGGCAACACTAGGGCTGCATGGGCTGGCATAAAGATCATGGCTAATGTCCCCTTTAAGTGAGGGAAAAATTGGACCCCTGTCCTGATGAGAGGGTGTGCCTTTCTTCAGCCAACAAGTTAAAAAAAATGTAACTGCTTTGAGACAGGGGGCAGCGATAACATTCCCCTTGGCAAGTGACGCACAATGCTGGGATGGAGAACACACACAAAACACACTCATCATGGGGGAGGAGGTGGTGCAGCCAGTGTTTGAGAGCACTAACACACAAAGGAGCCCAGGGGCCGATAACATCGTGGCAGGGTGTGGAAACACTGCTCAGCCCAACTGAGTGGGATTTTCTACTCATTCTTTCAATGCTCACTGGATACCCAGGTGGTCCCATCTCTGTGGAAAACATCCATTGTGGTCCCCCTTCCCAAAGTCTCTCATTCATCCTCTCCCAATGATCACAGGTCCATTTCCCTCGCCTCACTGCTAGCAAAATCACTTGAGAGGTTATCAAAACCCAACCATTATCTACTTTTGTAGCAGCTCCTGGACCCACTACAATTTGCTTATCGCTCTACAAGAGGGACAGGCGCCATTGTAATGCTTTTAAACTTTCTGTACATGCATTGGGAGGGTTGTAAAACACATGCACGAGTCCTCTTTGCAGATTGTTCCCCTGCATTTAAAACAATTCACCCATTAATCCTGGCTGACAGACTAAGATCAGTTTGGACTGGAATCAAAACTTTTAGACGTGATGCTCCACCACCCACTCTATGATCAGGATTTAACATGTAGGATAACACAATTCTATTTTACTAATCTTTTATTGAGAGCATCCTTTGTTATGTATTGTATGCTGGTATGGATATTCCAAAATCACTCACAAGAACAAATTAGGAAAAAGGGGATTGGAGACTAGGGGATGTGAACTATATCGACTAGGCAATGTGAACTAGCCTATATGGACTAGGCAATGTGAACTATATGGATTAGGCGATGTAAACTATATGGATTAGGGGATGTGGAATACATGGACTAGGGGATGTGAACTAAATGGACAAGGGAATGTGGAGTACATGGACTAGAGGATCTGAACTAAATGGACTAGGGGATGTGGAATACATGGACTAGGGGATGTAGAATACATGGACTAGGGGATGTGAACTAAATGGACTAGGGGATGTGAACTAAATGGACTAGGGGATGTGGAATACATGGACTAGGGGATGTAGAATACATGGACTAGGGGATGTGAACTAAATGGACAAGGGAATGTGGAATACATGGACTAGAGGATGTGAACTAAATGGACTAGGGGATGTGGAATACATGGACTAGGGGATGTAGAATACATGGACTAGGGGATGTGAACTAAATGGACAAGGGAATGTGGAGTACATGGACTAGAGGATCTGAACTATATAGACTAGGGGATGTGATATACATGGATACATATATGTGCAGTATACTTACTATTTATATTGTATTACAATTGTCTGTATACAGTTATTGGCATGCACTTTATATGCCTGCCTGGACTGTGATGTTATTTATGATGACTGCTATAGAGGATCTTGGACTATTGTTGTTTTTGTTTATCTGGTGTGCTTGTAATTTGTCTACATGTACCACATATCGCCTCTTGGCGATATGTGGAGTTTTCTAAGTCCAAGACTACATGTTCAACATTTGACAGTAACTTCAAAGAGGACAATCTACAACCAATAAACACAAATGTGAAAACATAACAAAGAGAGCAAACTACGAATACAAATTAAAAAAGGCACTATAGGTGCAGCAGCAATGGGGTAGAGTATCACTTAAATATATTTAAATGGCTTTTATGAACACAGACACAGAGAAGATGGAAAGGGAAGGTTTTATTGACATCGACACGGTGAAGGCAGAGAGGAGAGTCGGGTGTCATTACGATGCTCTCACTACAAGGTGTATTCCCTACGTGGTTAGCATACAGGCACGCAGAACAAGTTTGTCTTCAGGGCTTTTTGCCAGAAAGGGCTTTCTGACAAAACCTAACCAAGTAGTTGTGTTGTCTAAACCTAACCAAGTAGTTGTTGTCTAAACCTAACCAAGTAGTTGTTGTCTAAACCTAACCAAGTAGTTGTGTTGTATAAACCTAACCAAGTAGTTGTTGTCTAAACCTAACCAAGTAGATGTGTTGCCTAAACCTAACCAAGTAGTTGTGTTGCCTAAACCTAACAAAACTGTGACTGAAAAACGAAAAATAATAAGTCAACTAAATCTAATATAGTACAGGACCATACAGGATAATAATACATCCACCAAGACCTGCTCCCTGCATGTACTTTGTCACTCTTTATACTACGTCACCTGACTTCCTAAAGCCTTTCTGGCAGAAGGTTTTTTGGCAGAAAGATTTCTGGCAGAAAGGGCTTTCTGGCAAAAAGCTTTGAAGGCAAATTTGGAGCGAGTTGAGCCACCCCATAGTTTTTAAACTAAGTCTAACTAAAGTCATTTTCAGCACAAGCTGAGTTGAAAACCTCTTCCTCCTGAAGTTAAAGGATAATAAAGATATGCAAAGAGAGGTGTGTTCAGCCCACACAGTGTCTCCCCCCCCCCTCTGCTGCTGTCAGGTATTAGTGGAATCCACCTCCACCACCGTGACACCCTCATCTGAATAAATGATTCATGGGTGCGGGGGTGAGAGGGTGAGACAGGGGTGTGCCCAGATGCATGCCTCATCAGTCTGGCCGCTGCCAGCGAGACGACAGAACCTGATGGTGTGTAACCACCAGGATCACAGAAAGAGGAGGAGGATAGAGAGACGTAGAGAGATAACCAGGAGCAGGAAGTAGGGGGGAGAGAGAGAGAGAGAGAGAGCGAGAGAGAGAGAGAGAGAGAGAGAGAGAGGGAGAAAAGGAAGGGAAAGGGAGTGAGAAAGACAGAGACGAAAGAGAGGGACAGAAAATGAGAGAAAAAGAGAGCTAAGGTAAAGGAGACAGATGATTTATATGATGTGGATGTTAAAAGAAAAGTTAAAAGATATGAAATTGTGTAAATGTATGTATGTAAAAGTTTTTGTGGGATAACAAATATAAGTGCTGTTGGGATTTCCTTAAATGTAATATATAGTTGTTAGTTATATAGTTGTAATAAAGAGTTGTTACACGCAGGAAGGAGGTACGACAAATAGCTTGGGTGGAAATTAGTAAAAGTGATTCATTAGTTCATTCCACGTCGGACGTAAACAACTCCAAAATACGTAGTCTTATAAAACAAGCACAACAACAACTACAACAACACAATGACTAAAGGCTGAGAACAGCGTCATTTATTGAGCCTTATCTTTCCAAACCCTCTCTTCATGTTTATCATCTAACTCGATTTAGAAAGAGAAAACAGAGCAATGCCTTTTTCTTCTTTCATAAAGATTAAGCTTTTCTGAATTGTTTCGTGTTTGTTCGGAGCTGAAACTCATTGTTTCTTCTGAGTTAATGAATTATGTCTAGCAAAAGAATGTTTTGAAATAATTAACAATATCTGCTGCAGACTGGCTGTCTGGTCAATAACTAACCATAATGTATGATGTGGACAGAAAGTTTGGTTTTGTATAATTTATTGATAATTCAACAATAGTGAAGTTAATCAACTTAATTTAATTAAGAAGGATACATTGTTTACAAAAAGTCTTGTTAGATATCTGTTGCATTGTTTCCTAGTATAAAAACTTTTTTTCCCCAGCTGAGTAGGAGTAACTTAGGAATGCAATGAGTGTGGACATACATGTTACTGCTCATGTTTTAATGTGCATGTGAATATAAATCATGTTTTAATGCACGATTGTACATATACTGTGTGTACATACTGTATACTGTGGTGTATACGTTTCTGTTCTATTCCCAAGTGTCGCCACACATTATATAGCACTGTTTTACTGTTGCTTAATCTAATAATCATAGGACGATCGGCGTGTCCTATGAGCTTTGGGTGTTTAGAGCGACAGTGGCTGTGTGCCTTGTGCAGCAGCCTGGACATCCACCAATGTTTCACTACCTGTAACTCCCAGTGGCCTTAGTGACAGTAGAATGTTTAATTACCTGTAGCTCCCCTTAGCAACAGTAGAATGTTTCATTACCTGTAGCTCCTCAGCAACAATAGAATGTTTGATTACTTGTAGCTTTCAGCCTTTAACCCCCCCCCCACCCATTATTATTGAGTCATTCAGTCTTTTATACAAAGCGACAAATGAGCAAGAAGCAGTTAGGGCATCTTCCTCAAATATCCATTCAGGTAGACTGTTGGGACATATGGGTTTGAACCAAGTACCTTTCAGCTGAGAGTTAAATCCCACTAGACCAACCTGCCTCAACATACCTAATAAAGAATGTTTCTCAGTAATTAGCATGTGATGGTTCATGTTCAACCACATCAACCCCATGCATAGTTAGAATCTTACCAGCATGACAAATTAAATATTAGCTGTTCTGTTAATGTTGTATATATATTGTCGTGTATTAGATAGTGTAACATAAGCATTAATAACAATGTATATTATCTATGTATGTCACTTGAGAATAAACATTCTTTTATTATATTCCCCACCAGGAGGGCCTGGAGGCCATGAGACATTATCTTGATATGCGAAAAGAACTGAATCCCTCTACAGAGTTTCTTATTACGTTAACTAAGTTGGTCCTCACAAAAAATTATTTCAAATTCCAAGATTACTATTATCTACAACTGAGAGGTTCGGCGATGGGTTCCCCTGTGGCGCCCAACTACGCTAACCTCTTTATGGGCAAGTTTGAAGTGGACTTTGTGTATGCTAATAATCCTTACTATAAGTTTATTAAATATTATTGGCGGTATATTGATGATGTATTTTTTGTTTGGAGCGGCACAGAGGCTGAACTTAAGGAGTTCCACAATTTTATGAACACTAGGTTACCAACCATCAAATTCACCATGTGCTATGACTTGAATGTAATTGCATTTCTGGATGTTCTTGTTAAGAAGGATGGTTCGTTTAATGCTGTACACACAGAAGTATATAGGAAAGAGACAGATAGGAACACCTTCTTACAATATAATAGTCATCACTTGCCCGCATTAAAAAGATCTTTGCCTTACAGCCAATTGTTGCGCGTTAAACGCATTTGCAGTACAGATGATGCCTTTGAGTCGCACGCTCAGGCTCTTTGTGAGAGGTTTAAAACCAGAGGTTATAAAGAATCTACGATAGAACAACAGTTGGACAAGGTTCGCCAGGTATCTAGGGCTCATTTGTTTAGGCCTAGTACTAGGCCGAAGTCAACAGGAGTGGCCATGGTCTCTACTTATAGCCCAATATCTCAGTCTGTAAAACAAGCTATAGAAAAACATTGGCATATTCTTGAGAGCGATCCACAAGTTTCTTCCGCGTTTCAGACACACCCGAGATTTTTCTATAGGAGGTCACCGAGTCTTAGAGACTCTTTAGTAAAAGCTGATCTACCCAAGACACGACCATCACATTTTCTTTCTTCTATACCTAATGGAAATTTTCCTTGTCACAATTGCATACAGTGTCATAACATGCAAAAACTGAAGTCTATTGTTCATCCCAGGACGGGACGTACATTCAAAGTGAAGGGCAGAATCACATGCAGAACATCATTTGTTGTGTATGCATTGAAGTGTCCTTGTAATTTATATTATGTTGGGAAAACAAAGAGAGAATTAAAAACAAGAATTTGTGAACACAAGTGTGCAATTAGAAATAGAGATGAGAAGTCGTCAGTGGCACGACATTTCTATGAATTTAAACATGACGTCAGTGACTTGAAATTCTGCGGGTTGGAAAGTGTGGTTATGCCAAAAAGACGCGGAGACAGAGAGAATTTACTGCTTAGAAGGGAATGTTTTTGGATTCATCAGTTAGACACAATGATACCTAATGGATTAAATGAGGAATTGTTGTTGCATTGCTTTTTATGATTTCTTTGTATGATTTATTTGTTGAATTTATTTTGATGTTTTCATGTCAATCAATTAAGTCACGTGGGTGGATACGAGTGCAGTGATTTACCATATTGATTGCACCTGCATATGTTTGCTTGCCTGACACTGAGGAAGGGAGATAACCCGAAACGTCTGTCCACAGGCTATAAAAAAGTGAAAATAAAAAAGTGAAATATATGACTAGGAGTGCTGTACTCTCGTTTGTTTTGCTTAATTCTTTTTTGGGCACAAGCACCCAGTCATTAAGACTTCGTGAGTTGAGCGCGTTCTATGAACTTTATTATATTACATTAAAAATGAATATTTTAGACTTTGTGATTTTATTTCTCTTAAAACATTCTGAAATTGTATGTCTCCAAAGACGTTTTGGTTTCTCGTATATAAATGGTATATGTAACAAAGAAAAATGAAGGAGAGTCTGTGATTGGTGGCTGGCCAGGGTCATGTGACCAGCCAGGATTAGACAGTTCGGTTCTCTCCATCTTCCGACTCAGTTAGTTGGAAGATGGAGCACCTGAACCTCAATAACCTCACTTTGTGATCCAGCAAGAACCTCTTTTTTCACTTCCTAATGGCCATCCTCTGTTCCTCCCCCTGGCTGTAAACAGTACGTGTGACATAAGGACATGCATGATTCAGTCTATCCGGACAATCCACCATCCAGGCTGCAGTAAAAACAATCTGGCCTCAGCTCCATGCGATATGCAGGTACCTCCCCTCCCCTTCTCAGGTGAGGCAGAGCAGGTTGATGTCGTAGCATCCGTCCACCTACATAACAAAAACAGACAAAAAATCTCAGGATGTATTGTCGCTTCAACCTCAGTGGACGGTGTCGGTACAGATAACTGCTAGTTTAGGATGAGATACATGCAGGATGCGTCTCCTGGATTTGGCCAAAACTTAAAGGGGAATGCCATGTTAGAAAAGTAACCGTAAGAACATTTTCTAACCATTAAAATCACTGTTCTAACTCTTGTCTGAGGGGCGTGTTGACTGACATTATTAGGGGGGGCATGGTTATTCCATCGGTCGATCCAATATAAAAATACACATTGAATGTGTATTTTTGTATGAACCAACACATATACCTATCCATAACTAAATTTATTCCACACCTCCAGGGCCTGGAAAGTGACACTAAACTCCACGTTTCCCCCATCTGACCCCTGTGCCCCACCCCAGAAAGCAAGCCCAGTTCCAGTTTTCAATGGGACGGAAGCGCTCCCACTGTCTGGCCGCTTGTACAGGGTTTGCACTCATAAATGTAGACTTTAGTGACACCTTGTGGTTAAACAAGAACTTGCGACAGTCGACTAAATGTGGTCATAGGCCGTTTTATATGGTCCGCTATAGGTTATACTATTAGGTTCGGTGAAAATGCTGTACATATTTTGAGTTTGGACTCCAAACTCAAAGCCCTGACCACTCTTTCTCTGCAACAGCCTACCACCAGCTGCAGGTGCCTAACTAAGCAAGTGATCATTGCTACTATTTAAGCCTGCCTGTTTCTTTTGTAAAAATGAACAATAAAACGGTTGAAATTAAAGGACAAGCTGCATTATTTAAATAATTGACTGATTGAAATACACTCTCATTCTGTCTTGACCTAAGTCTTCATCTTGAGAAAGAGCAAGAGAAAAATATATGAATATATTATTTTTGCAACTATCATATACCAGTGTAAAGAAATAAAATGCACACTTATTATTATGGTCAGGCATATAAGTAGCCTCCCTCAAGACAAGTTCAACTCATCGGAAGGCCCATTTGATCCAGCTTTAATTTTAAAGGGGCCCAACAATGAGATTCAGGGACAGGGAGGAATGGAAGGACCTTTTGCTGAGAAGGTTTCATTCGTCTGTAAGACGCCCCTTCCAGCTTTATTCAGCGTTGTTGGGGTGAGCTGCAGTGTGATGTGGTTATTCATTCATAACAATTTGGAAGTCTATGGAAAATGATAATGGCTGGTTTGTTGGGGTGATGGCTTTGGGTTGTAACGCAATCAGAGTGAAAGGGAGTGCGGCATTTGGTGAGTTGGTCAGTGTTGTGAATGTTGCTCTCTGTTGCTTTAAAAATGTCGCGTAGGAGGTCATTTGTGTGATGCGTGGAGTACGTCAATATGCACGTAGTTGTAACAGTAGATATGATGTTATAAAGGCGAGCGGACGCAGTACAACGAGACACCTTTTTGCACTCAAATATTTAGGCCCATCCGCAGAGATCCAAAAGCTGCCCATCAGAACCAGCCTGCAGCCTGGTTTCCACACAACACAAGCTCCCCGGAAGAGGACAGCTGCATGCAAGGTGATTGGTCGGTGTCATACGTGCATGTCACGTGACTCACGTCGAAGCGGCCGATGGATGCTGTGGTCTGATTGGTTTGCATCACCTCCGTCAATGCCCACATCTGTTGGATGCTGGACGACACGGCCTGGGGGTCCGGGAGACCCTGAGGACAGTCGCATGGACAGAGACAGACAATCAGATGGTAGGATAATATTGGTTAAGACACCACTTTATTAATCCCCAAACAGTGCTAATCAAACAAGAGAGATCACACAAATAACAATCAAATCTAATAGAATAAACTAAGGTGCTGTTGGGGGGTGCTGGGGATTATTATTGGCTAGGAAACATATCTACATTTCCTTTGAACTATGCATATTGGCGATAAAGATATGTTTCTGTATTTCTTTTGCATATTTTCTCCCTCTTTTTAACTATTTTTTTCTGCGCTGCATCTCTATTGTGACACCCACATTTCCTGTCTGGGATTAATAAAGCACATGTTATCTTTACACAAATACACAGAGAAACACACACACACACACACACACACACACACAGTTGCACACCGCAAGCACGCACACAAACAAACACACTGCTCAAATTCTAGCAGACTGTGATGTAATCAGTGACCTTTGGATGTGCACAATTTCCTGTTACCTCCATATTTGGGTGTTGGTCAACGAGGGTTAAATCTGACAACCAATCAGAAGCTTCTTTTACAGTGGCCTGTTGAGAAGGCCACATACTGTTAATTGAGTGTTCAGTGTTAATCAATAACATTTAACAGTGCTAAAATTAGACAGAGCAGCATTGATTATCAATATCACTCGTACCTTCACCATCACTTTGACCCTGTTATGACATTGAGTATGATATAATGGAGTATGAAAAAATACAATCGAATATAATACAAACACACTGGTTTTCTAGTTTAGGGCACTAACTCATCTTCCGTAAGTATGGCAATGTCAAGAGTTTAAAGTTTACATGAATACATTTTTAAACTAGTTTGTTGTGTAATAAAGGGCTTAACGAATACAGATAACATGACTCAAATGAACTTGTGAACCTCTTGCTTGATTGATGTTAATCACAAACAAACCAATTCAAAGCTCACCGGTTGTGTATGCGGATGTATTTTGATATCTTCCAGGTTAAAGGTCAGCCAGGCTGAGGAGGGCTGTCTCAGGATCAGTCTGACTGACACCACGTTGTCCGGCTCCACCAGCATCTGGACCAATAGAAAGACTCCTTAGATTAATAATAATAATAATAATAATAATAATAATAATAATAATTAATTGCATTTATATAGCGCTTTACAAGATACTCAAAGGGCTGACAGTGTGTGTGTGTGTGTGTGTGTGTGTGTGTGTGTGTGTGTGTGTGTGTGTGTGTGGGGGGGGGGGGGGGGGGGGGGGGGGGGGATATGACACCTCATCCTCTTCCAGTGTGTAGCACCCACCTGGGTGATGCACGGCAGCTAGTATGTGCCAGAACGCTCACCACACACTGGCTCTCACAGTGGAGAGGTGAGGAATGAAACTATCCAATTAGAGACCAGGGGATGATTAGGTGGCCATGATGGTACAAGAGCCAGGTTGGGAATTTGGCCGGGACACCGGGGTAAGCACCCCTACTATTGCGATGAGTGACACGGGATCTTTAGTGACCACAGGGAGTCAGGACCTCGGTTTTAACGTCTCATCCGAAAGACAGTGCTCTAGAAAGGACAGAGTCCCCATCTCCGTCCTGGGGCATTGGGGATCTTACATAGGCCAGAGGGATGAGCACCCCCTACTGGCCCTCCAACACCTCTACCAGCACCATCTGGTCTCCCATCCAAGGATGGACCAGACCAGCCCCCTTAGCTTCCAGAGAAACCAGCAGTGCGAGGCAGGTAGCCATGGTGCTGGTTTAGACTCCTTCATCTAATCAATATAAAACACATCTAAGATTATACTCTGGCCAATAGAAACACACCTAGCCAGCATCAGACCAATAGTCACAACCCTTAGGATCTGTACAACAGTAGTACCATAGACCAGTGACTCCCAACCTTTCATTGCCCATGACCCAATTCTGGTCTGAAAATCCTTGTGACCCAAACTTATTACATTTTTGTGCTCTGCTTCCTGACATATCGTTTTAACCCCATCGACTACTGCCAGTAACATCAATGTCCCATCAACTTCTGCTGGTAATATCAATGTCCCATTGGGTGTACACACATCGCTCCGCACTAAGTATTTTGCTTTGGGCAACAAATCATCAGGCATTCTGTTTCATCTCCAGGACCTCAGAGGCACACCAAGCAACCCCACATGGGGTCCCAACCCCAAGGTTGGGAAACACTGCCATGGATCATCCTCAATGTATGTGCAGTTCTACAGATCCGCTGGGATTCATGCAGTACTACAGACTCTAGGTCAGGCAGAAGATCAGTAAGCAGCATAACAATAACAGAAGATAATTCAGTTACACTGTGCCAGAGATAGTGCAGACAGACTGACACTCAATTTAATCGCTAGTGAGATAAAGTAGCCCAGCAGTGCGGCTAAAAGTAGTTTAAGAACCCACTTTTCATTTCTCTCTTATTTCACAAAGTAGCACAGACAGACCCCGGAGAAAGTGATACAACATTATCACGTAGTGTTTTTACTGCTCGATATGTCTCTGCTCGATATTATGTTCACATCATGTTCAGATATTACCAGAGATTATTTTACAAACAATGACTTCTCTCTTCCCTCTGTCATCTCACCTACAGCCCTCGGAATGAGTGCAGGAAAACAAAAAGGTTAGCACACTGTCAGACCAAAACTAGAGATAACAAACACTAACACCACCAAACAGGTAAGATACATCATAACACCAACATGAAGTCTAAGGGCCCTATTTTGCCGGTCTGAAACGCAAGTATGAACCGCAAAGCGCAAGTGGCTTTGTGGGCGGATCTTGGGCGCTGTTGCTATTATGCCGGCGGGATAAATGACGCTCGCGCCCAGCGCAAATCTAAAATGGGTTGGTCTGAAGTAGCTACATTAGTCATAGGTGTGGTTTGGGCGTAACGTGCAATAAACCAATCAGAGCGTCGGCTCACATTCCCTTTAAATGCAGGCGCGCTTGTTCCATGGCGAGCACATCGCGCATCGCCACTACTGGACCCAGACGTGTCCAATCCCGCCGTAGCGCGCGCATGCCCATCAGAGGGAAAAATAATTAGTTCTTCTGTTTAAATCTTTTCAGCTTTTCATTTTCCGTTGACAAAATGTAAATGAAGAAATGTCACAAAGACATACTTTCCGATGTTTTGGCCTCACTCTCACTGAATCACGAGGTTATGAATGCATGGTGATATATTTGCAATGTAGACCGAGATTAATTTGCTTATAGACAGCGCTTGAAGTGGAAAAAAATAAGTGCCAGTACTGCGTACGACGGGGGGGGGGGGGGGGGGGGGGGGGGGGGGGGGGCGATTGTCGACCGGGGGGGGCCGATCATAACCCACCCCGGACCTACGGCCGACGAGGGGGTGGGGGGGCAGCCTGTGACAAGTGCCAGTACGCAAGAAAAAGTGCCGGTGCGTACCGGCCCACTTCAAGCACTGCTTATAGATGAGCTCTTCTGTCAAATAAGCTGAAGCGCATTTTCAGTCTGCCGAATATCTTTCAGTTACACGGCTTCGTGTTTCTGTGTTTCCGATTATAAAACATTTCACGCGCTGTTGATGGCATAATAAAAGGTGTCATATGTGTCTTGCGACTATTGGTCAAACAGGTTAATTTGATCCGTCATTACTATTAGCCTGAATATTTTTGGGTAACTGTGTACGCTAGATTTACGCCTATTTGTTCACATATGTAAAAATGGGAACTGCTTCCTTGTAGATGAGAGAAGCAAAGTGTATGCACGTTACACACACTACACTATGGCCATCGGGACGGCTGGCCGTCGGGAGGTTCGGGAGATTTCCCCAACGGCCGGACGATTTCAGGCCGAGCCGGCTGGCCGTAATTATTTTTTTATTTTATTTTATATTTTTTTATTTGGTGTACTATTATTTTTGAGCCGGCCCCCCCCGTCAACAATCACGCATCCCCCCCCCCCCCGTCAACAATCGCGCACCCACCCCCCCCCCCCCCCCCCACCGTCAACAATCGCGCATTCCCCCACCCCTGATTATGGCCAAGCGCCCTTAAAATAGGGTCTGAATAAGCGCCACTGACTTTAAACTAGGTTTTTTCTGGTCTGTGGCGCTATTGTTTTGTGAAAGTGCAGAATAGCAACAGGGAACGTTAGCGCCGGGACACGCCTCCTGTTTTCGCTGAACCGCCCCCGGAGCGCAACTTCATTCCCCAAGTGAAGGACTTGCGCCTTGCGTCGGAAAATTCCAATGTGCGTCGGGTGCAAAATAGGAATTCCGCAAGCGCCAGTGAACAAAGTCAATTGCGCTGAGTGCAAGATAGGGCCCTAAGACTATTTAAACTATATCTGGCTTGGAAACCAGCACCCCAACCCCCAAAAAGCAAAAAGACAAAGACGAAAACACCATTCCCCGTCTTGACACACTCCATTTGCATATAGAACACATAATAAACAAAAGCTTTGTGTGTTCAAAGACAAACACATAAACCCAACCAAACCAAAGTAGTGTTTTTTTTAGGCAACACTTTAGATAGCCAACCGAGCTTCTGTTTGGCCCCAGGGCTCCAGGAGAGGACAGATATGCAGGAAGAACCAACATGCTTCCTTGATGAGAAGATCCTTCAGGAATCTCCAGCTGTGATCTCCAGCTGTGGTCTCCAGCTGTTAGCCACACTGGGCTGCGGAGGCGTATAGCTTTGATGCTCTCTTTACTGGACTTCTTCAGTGTGGAATTTATACAGTTAGACACTCTTCATCTGCTTCATCCTCAACGGAGTGTGTCACTTTACAGATCGGCTGGTTTAGGATGAGACTCATGCATATAATGAATGTGTCTAATAGATTTCAGCAACACTTAAAGGTTAACTCAATGTTACCATTTTTAGGCATTTAACAGATGCTTTTATCCAAAGTGTCTTGCAGTGTATTCAGATACATTCATCATTAAGGGGAAGGTGAGGGCATCTTGCTCGAGCATGCCTACAGGTGGATTGCGGGCATTGTAGATCAAACCCAGAACCTTTTAGGCTGAAAGTGACATCATTAAGGGGCGGGGCCCCATAATGAATGTGAGGCGGCCTATGTGTGGTTCCATTGGTTGATCTCGTACCCGGACATGAGAGGCAGACATCTGTTATTCTTCCGGCTCTTCAGTTAGAGTGGTTGAAATAACAAGAAACAAGATGAACAAGTCCTGCTCCATTAAACACTGGAGACTGATATCTGGTAATGCATGCAGACCCTAATGAAGGAGGATCTGTTTTCATGTAAGAGGAACAAGTTTTCTTCAAGGCTGCTGAGCTCATCAGAAGATTTAATTGGTGAATATATGTGAAAATCAACAGATCATAAAGCAGCCTGCGGCTCAGTATTTAAACATGAAATAATTAACATGAACACACACACAAAGAAAAGCAATTAAGAACCAAAGCAGAATGTTTATTTATAGAATAGTTTAAAGAATATTTTACAGAACAGCAAAGTTGTGTGTGTGTGTGTGTGTGTGTGTGTCAAAGTGTATTTGATGTAGACCTGTTTATAGTGTGTAACTGTACATCAGGTACAATAGTACCTGTCTATAGTGCCTGTATAGAGACCTACCTGAGATATAGTGTGTGCCTGTCTTTATCTCTGTGAATCTGAAGTAATTTCTTCTTGTGTTGTTTCACTTGTTAAGCATTTTGTATTGGTCGGAGGTGGTTTAGGAGGTAGAGCAGGTTGTCCAGCAACTGGAAGGTTGCGGGTTTGATTCCCGGCTCCTAGCAAGTTGAGGTGGTTAGGGTTAGGCGACGAGCTGGCTGTTGCCTTGCAATGTTGACACTGCCCTCGGTGTATGAATGTGTGGGTAAATGTAAGGCACTAATTGTAAAGTGCTTTGAGAGGCCACAGGTTAGAAAAGTGCTTAATAAATGCTTGTTTACCATTTGTATTACTGTTTTGCATGAAAAACGCTCTACAAATAAAGTTTGATTTGATTAATGTTTACCTATATCTCAGGTACAGACCTACCCGTGTATAGTGTCTTCCTGTATCTCAGGTACCCACCTGGTCCCTGTGTATACCTGTGTACAATGTCTAACTGTATATACAATATAGACCTGCCTTGTCCCTGTGTGTAACTGCATATAGTGTACCTGTATCTACGCTCTAGACCAGCGGTTTTCAATAGGTGAGGCGCACCTCCCCTGGGGGGCGCCAAAGAGCCACAGGGGAGGCGCGACGAGACGCGAAGAAAAAATAACATATTAAAATAAAATAATTTAAATAAAATAATAATGTAAATAAAATAATCCCCTTCACCTCCACCTACTTGTGTGGGTGTGGGTTTTCCGCACTGACCCTGATTAAAAATAAATCAAGGCTGCAAGTGGAGGACGACTTGCGTTTATTTCTCTCTGCAGTGCAGCCCCGCATTAAACACCTCTGCGCATCAAAAGCGAGGTCTCATTGTTCCCACTGATATGAACGATTAAATTGAAAGTCAAAGTTGTTTGTTGTTTAAATCTGAGGGGGCGGGGGTGCGCGATCGCGATACAGCCCGGACCGGCGACCGACGCGGGGGCGGGGGTGGGGGGCAGGTTGCGCGATCACAATACAGCCCGGACCGACGACCGACATCCATGGCCATGAGGAAAAAATATATATACCCAATCGCAAAGGGCCCCTCTCGGCTCAAGGGCCCCTGGGCAAATGTCCAGGTTGCCCATATGGTAGATCCGGGCTTGCCTGATGTTCAGTGGCTGTCCTTACCTACTTTAAGGGGAGGCTCACATTAACCCAATTTGAAAACCCCTGCTCTAGACCTACCTGAATATAGTGTCTACCTGTATCTCGGGCACAGACTCACCTGGTTGCTGTGTGTACCTGTGTATAGAGTCTATCTGTATCTCAGATACAGACCTACCTGTCTAAAGTGTCTACCTGTGTCTCAGATACAGACATATCTGTGTATAGTGTCTACCTGTATCTCAGACACCCACCTGGTCCCTGTGTTTACTTGTGTACAGTGTTGTATCTCAGCTACAGACCTATCTGTGTATAGTGTTTACCTTTATCTCAGGTATGGGACCCACCATGGCCCTGTGTGTACCTGTGTATAGTGTCTACTTGTATCTCAGATACAGACATACCTGTCTAAAGTGTCTACATCTCAGGTACCAACCTGGTCCCGGTGTATGGAGAAGTAGTCCTGTGATCCGGCCTCGGTGTGAGGGTTCTCCATGAGAGGGAGGTCCCTGAGGGCCGTGGACCACTGAGCCTCATGTCCAGGGGTCCGCTTCAACACCCTCACACTTACAAAGGCACTGTAGTAGTTCTTAAAGGAGATGTCCTCAATCTACATGAACACAGTACAGTATTAGTTCTTAAAGGAGATTACCTCAATCTGAAGAAACAGTACAGTTAGTAGATCTTAAAGGAGATGCCTCCCTCTGAATAAAGTACTGTAATAGTTCTTAAAAGAGATGTCCTCGTTAGCAGATCTTAAAGATAAACTACGGCCTAAAATACTTTGACATCGTTAGGATATGTCTATGGGTGAAGTACAACCCACCCCACGTCCTATTTTACCATTTTGTGTAGTATTTCACTTTGACGTGGCTAAAGTCGATTCCTGTAGATGCTACCACATCACACAGAGACATTGCTGCAGTAGTTAAAATAGGGTTTAATAGGAAAGTATGTCTTCAAATTGCTGCAGCATCAACCATAAGCATCATATATTAGTTTAATTCCTATATGACAACAACTCAGGGGTTCTGTCTCAGAATCACTGCATATACAATGCTGGCAATGTTCCTATGGCAAGAAATCAGTAATTTAGTAAGAGGACACACATTTTTGCTAGGCCAGCAGCCTCGTAAATCCAGAATTCACTTTGGCATTGTGGACTTGGGGCGTGGGAATGAGCTCTGTTCAGCTGCCGAGGCATGGCCTCGTTCGAAGAGGAAACGGCCTGGTAGTCATTGTTAACCCGGCCGATTTGCTCTGTTCTGGCAGCAAGGAGCCCAGATATGGCTGAAGCATGTAGGTTTTCGACATGCGGTCCCGGACCAGTTGGGCAGCGATTCATTGGATATCCCTTTTTTTCTGAGCATAGATTATTACTGTAGATCAGTCACAGACATATTGTATTATTGATATTTTAAAATCCTTCCAAAAAACGTTTAGCGTTAGCGGTCAAGACAATTATTCGCTAGCTATACTGTAATATTTTTCAATAATTTCAGGTGTTATTTAATTTAGTGAAGTGTGTCTCTGTAAACGTGCTAGCCTCAGTGACAGCTACATACCAAAATGTTCACTAAAGACTTAGCTAAGGTTTCTTTTTTTCGTTGTGGGACTTTGAGTTTTCCCCGAAAGCGATGGGTACATGATCGAAATCCAGCACCGAAAAACTGCCATTAAGTGGCAGAATGCACCGCAACTCAGCCGGGACTAACGATAGCATTGCCAGTCTCGGCCGAGTCACCAGCTGTCTAATCCCAACGGTCGAAATTTGATGAAACTGTTACATGATAAGGAAATATGGCTTGTAATACGATGTGTTTTAGTTATAAACATGTAAAGATTGACACATCTGTACATGTATTGTGATGCAGAACAGGTATAAAACAGAGTCTAGTAGTTAAGGTATAGACTCCCAGCACTCCCTTCCCTTTCTTAGTTTGAACGCCCATGTCCGCAGCCTTCCTGTAGGCATCCTAGAGTGCCTACCCCCCACCCCCTACCCCCGTAAGTTGTTGCAGAATATAGTGCACTGATCAGAGCCATAAGACTGTGTGTGTTCGGATTTAAGATGCAGACCAGGGAACAGAAACCTCTCCTTATCTTAAGAGAAGAGAATAGAAGCCTATAGCCTGGGTCTTTAGCTATGCCTCACTCAAATGTCCCACTGGTGGGTTCTTTGCCCTGCTCAAATTAGATGACAAGGCTGCTGCAAATTAGTTTTGATCATTTTTTAAAATATATATATGGTTAAAATAAGAATCTTTCTACTCAGTGACCGGCCAGGGTTACGTGAAAGTTAAAATTCTATTACCGGGGGACTCAGTCTCATTAGAAGATAAACAGGAGCCAGAAAGTAGCAGGCCTGCAGCCCATATCAGCACCACACCCACCCCTCCAAACCCCCCAGTCTGTTAAATCTCTTAATTACCATTTAACGAGGCTCGCCGAATATAGATTATTATTTTTTAAGCGGAAGCTGGCCCTGGGCAGAATCCTTTGAAGATCCATTCAGATGAATTAATTAGGTTGAACAATTCATTGGAAATTATTTTTAATTAGACCTAAACGGTGCAAAAGTAGGTCAGTGACCGAAATCCATTAGGCCATGTGACTTGTGTCTTGTATAACGGCAAACTTTAGGAAACTAAAAGAAGAGTTTTGTTTAACAGGGCCCCTGAACCAGACTAATGCAGCTAGTAGACACATGCTTTTTAGTTTAGTCTTCTTCTAATCAAGTATATCAAGTGTGTCATCTTTTTTGTTTAAATCTACCTCTCAAATGTATCTTTGTGATTCAGATTTGATATTGTTATTTTAAGCTGTTGATATTGTTATTTTAATTTCTTGTTCGTGTTGTGTTGTTTCCCTTGCGCATTCCCAAAGCATCTAATAAATAATGCAGAAACTACAAAAATTCGGCACACACATCTAACCATTTTGGGGTAACGGTATGTGGGTCAAAACAGCTACATTTCCCCAAATTATACCGCTTCAGTCACCGCTTGTGGTTTACAGGGGGTGCAGAATAGTCTAGTGGTTGGGGTGTTCGACTCCCAGTTGAAAGGAACTGAGTGTGATCCCCCCATGTCCACAGCCTACCTGTAGGCATCCTTGAGCAAGATGCCTAACCCCTATCTGCTCCTTAAAGACGTGTATCTGGATTTACTGTAAGCCACTTTGGATAAAAGTGTAAACATTCTAAATACTAAATCACTAAATAGTTAGCCTAGATAGTGTCACAAACGGACCAAACAGGGGTGAGCGGTCACTTACATTGACAGTCTTTCCAAAGGGGAGGTTGACGTCCACCACGGACACACCGGAGTGTGACGTCTCTGTTTTGGTGTCCCCGATCTGGAGGTTCACCGCTGCTTTGATGCTGCAGGTCACATGGTCTGTGATATCACTGCTCCCGCTCATTCTGATTCTAGAGGGGGAGTGATGCAGCGTTTAATTAATTACTTATTTCAGTTGTGACCTGTGAGGTTTTCCTGGTAACGTTTCACCACTGTTGCCTCAGCTACATGAACCTGTTCAATACTTCTACTAAAATGAAAAATAATTGACACTGAATGTTTAAAAAGTGATTTATATTTTGTCATTGGTGTAGATGCTTTTTCAGCTCAGGTTACAATGCCTATTGTATTTCTGATATCTCTAATAAAAACTGTTGAGTTTATCCAAGTTGTGGATTCATATGAGATGTATTAGTGCAAGATGAGATGACATCAAAATCGTTTTTTATTCTTGAAAGCATTCAAATGAAAAGTGCTGAGTTTACACACTCAGACAGACAGCCACATATAAGGCACGCAAAACATCATTTTTAACAGGCTAAAATGATTACGGTAAATGTTCACTCAAAATTCAAAACATATTCATCATGCATTCGATAAATATGACTGTACTAGGCCAGCGCCCGTGCTTGGACTCAACACTGCACTTGTCTAGGCCTGGTAGCAATAATTCAAAGCCCTAGCACCATGGACAGCACTTCAGCTAAACAGAGCAGGGACCAGTAGCAACATTACCTCTTTAACTTCTAAATGCACCATCCACTATACCTTTGACCCAAAAGCCACCAATTTAATTTGCAGATTGCACAACATATTTTTAGACAGTGTTAATAGATAGACAGATAGATAGATAGATAGATAGATAGATAGATAGATAGATAGATAGATAGATAGATAGATAGATAGATATTTGTATTAGTCCATATCATGAGGTAAGGTGAAGTGCTGTCCATATCATGAGGTAAGGTGAAGTGCTGTCCATATCATGAGGTAAGGTGAAGTGTTGCCCAGCTAAATAGGAGATACGTCTCTAATCATCACCTGCCCTCTCCTCACCACTAAATTATAGGGGATGTGATCACAGGTCATCGTCATGCAACGTCGAAACGCGTTAAGGGCAACCGGGCTAACACAACGTAGATAATATGTCTATGTAAAATGTACTTGCCTCCTGTTGAACAACAGTGTGGTCTCCTCTCCGACTTCAGGTGGGGACGTTTCTGACGTTTCTTTAAACAAGAGTCAAGTTTGGTTTCGTTTGACCGAGCAACGACGTGTGGGTTTCTGTGAACGGCGGAACACTTCCGGGCTGGTAACCAAGGCGACGTCACAAAATTAAAGGGTACCCCCCCCCCCCCACACAACACAAAACATTCACCACACTGCGGTGCAAACGCGATACCAACACGATAGAAACAACAGCAAAACACATACTATATATATAGCAGCCATCTTTTTTAAATTATTATTATTCAGGGCGATTTGGAAAAAAATAAATAAAGCACTGTTTCAGCCGTGTGGCTGCTATGGCGCCGCACGGCCAGCAGAGGGCGCCATTGCTCCATGGTTTCAGCAGGAGCGGTTGCGCATTTCTGACACATGCGGTGCTTCAAATGAAATCCTCCATGTGTGACCTCATTAACAACAGCAACGTCATTCATGCTAAAATGTACAGACTGAAGGCTGAATACTTCTTGAGTTTTGAGTCTTGAACGATACACATCAGAAATGTAATGCAGGTAGGGAGTGGCCGTGCCCTTGGTACGATCTTGCCATAGATTGTCTCTGAGTAATGGCTGTTATTGCCATTTGAAGACACTGCTTTAAATAAGCTAAATAAGATGATTTATGATGCGAAATTGATTTTTGTCCTACATCAAACTGGGAATTATAACAGCATCCTCCTGAATGCATTAGTTTGAACATATAGATATATAATGTCTATTTACCACCCGCAGCAAGATGTAGAAATGCCCTTGTTCAAGGACATACAACAGGACACAGAGATCCTCTACTTGTCATGTCTTGAATAATAAGAAGAATAATGTGGTTCACAGAAGAAATACGTTTATATTGTCTGATTTTGCATGGTTATTAAGCCTAGGTAAATGTGTGTGTGTGAGTTTGTGTGTATGCACATTTGTGTAAGACAGCCAGAGAGAGAGAGAGAGAGAGAGTGGAAATCCTTGACCGCCCACTCAAGGCTGAACAAGTGATAAAGGTATGCGGCCTTCGTGCATCACATCAAAGAAAACTGAGAACCATTTCAGTTAATACAAAACAAAAAAGGTAAATTAAAAATAAGGAAAGAAACAAAACAAAGCCGCCAGATGATTGTTATATTTAGATTCATTCCTGAATTATTTTATCCACTCACTCTCCATATTTATCTTTTGTTGAGTAAAATAATCCTTTCATCCTCAGTTATTTGACCATTTTGTGGTACTATGGTAATTGTAGTCCAGTGGGAACCAGTAACTAACCAGTACATAGTTTAAAATATTCCCCACAGTCCTGCTTCTCTGGTTCATGGCAATCCATGTGTTCACGCTTTACCTATAAATTACTTCTAAATTACATTCAGACTGTAGGTAAAAATAGTCCAGAGTACATAGAGCTGCAGTCTCCATCATTTTCTCTCTCTCTTTTTTCACTAACCTTCTCTCTCCCGTCTCTTTCTCTCTCTCTCTCTCTCTCTCTCTCTCTCTCTCTCTCTCTCTCTCTCTCTCTCTCTCTCTCTCCCATGTCTCTTCACCCTCTCTCTCATGCACTATGTCACCTACTCCTCTCCTTGTTCCCCTCTTTCTCTCTATTTCCCTCAATCTCAATCATCCCCCCTCCACCCCTGCCCCCCCCCCCCTTCAAACCACCACCCCCCATCCCTCTCTCCACCATCACCAGCCTCCAACTCTCTCCTCCTCCTGGCTCTATCCCTGGAGCTCCAACGGCCCATGTTCAACATCCATCCCTTCGTCCAGCGTATTGTTGTGTTTGATGCAGGGGGAACAGGACTATCTTCCACGACCCCCCTATCACTCTCTGCTGGCCAGCCTGAGTTGGAAGCTCCTACCCTGAAACTCTCCTGCAGAAACAACCCCCTATCCTCCGCCTCCTGCTCCCAGATGTTCTGGGCAAGCTATTGTGCTATTATGTGTAGCTACAGGGGCTTAGGGGAGAGGGAGGGAGGGAGGGAGGGAGGGAGAGAGAGAGAGAGAGAGAGAGAGAGAGAGAGAGAGAGAGTGTGTGAATGGTTGATGGAGGGATAGAGAGAGATAGGTAGTGAAGGTTTGATGGCAAGGGATGGAGGGAGAGAGAGAGAGAGAGAGAGAGAGAGAGTCAGTGAGAGAGGGTGAAGGGTTTCCAGCCATCCAAGCAGCCCTGTCCAGAGGGTTTATCACTAAGCTCCAACCCCCTGGGTCTCTCTCCTCACACATCGCTCTCTTCTTGTTCTGCCTGGCTCTACCTCCTTCCACCCATCCTCCTTTCCTTCCTTCCCTCCCTCGACCCCTCCATCCTTCATTGGTTCATCATCCATCTTTTGTTCCATTCAGCCACCCATCCTTACCTCAATCATCCTTCCTTCCGTTGCATCCCCTTACTCCTCATCGCCTACTCCACACTCCCTCCCCTCTTTCCTCCCTTCAGAACACACCACCCTGCTGTGTAAAAGCACCTCTATCCAGTCAGTCTGAGAGACAGAGAGACACAGAGAGAGAGAGAGAGAGAGAGAGAGAGAGAGAGAGAGAGAGACGGAGAGATAGGCCCTGTTCTCAGTGTGAAGCTGTTAAGCGGGCTAAAAAAGAAGTATCTAATGACAGAGGAACCACTCTCAAGGGATCCATTAACGCAAGTTCAGGTAACTCAAGTATCTTAAGCCCTACCTGCAACTTACTTTAACAAAATAAATTAAAACAATAAAACATTTGATTGCAATTACAATTCTCTAGTTAATGCTGAAAAGCAAATTGTAAAGAAACAAACTCAAGAAAAACAAACAACAATGGTGATCTGAAACCCCTCAAGAATTCGGAGACGTGCTCCATCTAATGAGATCCACACATTTTAATTAAGTCATAAAATATGAGAACCTTTTAAAAAGTTTGACGCAGGGAAAATGCATTATGAAACAAATTGACGAGGAACAGCCTATTCAGTTACATGAGTAGATAACTAGTTTAATAATGTTACTTTAATACAAATTCCTGTTTGCCACTCTTTATAGCGACCTTTACTGTACTACACTTAGTATTAGTAGTGATACATCTTTAAGTATTACTAGTAGAAGTAGTACTTGCAGTAATACATGTAGCAATAGAAGTAGCAAGTAGTAATGGATGTAGGAGTTGAAGTTCTAGTAGTAATACATCTAGTGGCAGATTAGATGTATTACCAGTAGTAGAAATAGTATGCTTTGATGAGTCACAGCGTCATTTGTCACAGCGTCATTTGTAAGTTTCTTTGGATAAAAGCGTCTTTGCTATGTCTGGATGTGAATGTAAGCAGTCCCTCATTAGACATGCTTCTCGAATCTCAGTCCTCTTGGCTGGGGTGTGACTAGGTCAGGTTAAGTAGAGTTTGATGATGCTACTTCCCCGCCTTAGGTGCTAATTCACTCACGTTCCTCATAAACACACAGGTTACGTCCACAGATGGCTGTTTGTGGCAGCGACACACACAAACACACACACACACACACACACACACACAGTTGTAAAAGTTAAAATGGATATCGATTCAGTTTATGAGATACATTTAGCTCAGGTGTATGCGGTCTTGACATTGGCCTCATCAAAAGAGAAACAAAAATAAATCAATAACAGAGGAGAAGAAGAGAGGAGGAAAGGAGGAGAGGCAGAGGGAGGAAGTGATAGAGGGGTAGGAGGATGAGGAGAAGGGGATGGGGTGGAGAAGGGCATGGAAAGGGATAAGGGAGGTGGAGAGGAGGAGCAGAGGAGAGGTGGAGAGGGAGAGGAAGGAGGGATAGAGGAGGAGAGGGGTGGAGGAGGAAATGGAGAGGGATCAGGAAGGCGGAGAGGAGGAGGAGGAGGAGGAGGAGGAGGAGGAGGAGGAGGAGGAGGAGGAGGAGGAGGAGGAGGAGGAGGAGAGGAAGAGAAAAGCAGGGAAGTGGGGTGGGGGGGAGGTACAGGAAGGGAAGGAGGGGGGAGGAGCAGTGAAGTGGGTGGGTTGTAATGTTGGCCCTTTATAGATTTAATAATTCAATTCAATTCACAGAAGTGATTTTAGTAGCATGCCAGTGGTACATCCAGACCTATTATATTATGTAGTCCTCTTGATCTTTTCCTGGCCAGATAAGAGGACCAGGATTTTTGTCCACCAGGGAGACAAGAAGAAGAAGAAGTAACAAAAATGTATTTATATAGCAGCTATCCAGAGAAAATGTCACAAAGTGCCTAACAAGGTTCCAAAACAGTCAGAAATACAATAGATACAATACAATGGATATACATGTCCTCAACACGGTTCAAAACACAAGTTCAAAACACAAAACAAAACAGCACACCACATGACATGTACTTATGAACGCCTGCCTATACAAGGAGGTATTTAGTCGTTAGACAGGTGAAGAAGAACATCATCAACTCTACTGCTATGGAGGACAAACCACAGCGAGGAACCCAGCTGTATCAGTTTAGTGTCTGCTGCTATCGACCTGTGGTCTGCAGAGCCCCCCCCCCCCCTCCTCTGAAGACACACTTTATTCCCCTTTGAAGATGTCTGCCTCATTCACACTGTTCCACCAATTTGTCCTCCAATTTTTCCATCATAAAAGTTATTTCAGTATGATTATTACTAATCAGAGTTTTGTGAGTGTTGATAGCCTGAGAAAGCCTCCAAAATCTGTATTAATGTTTTCTTATTATATTTGTTATGAAGTACAATTGGGATTTGTGTCTGTTTCAAATTAAAAGTCATGGTTGTTTCGAGGTCATGGTTTGGGATTTAGGAGAATTGTTATTGATGTAACAACTAGAACAAATCTAACTTTTGTTGTGAATGTACTTATATTGGATTTCTCTCACTTTCAACATAAATCAGTTCTACTAAGTTCATTATATAGATCAAATAATGCATTGGACACACAAGAGTGACAAGACAATACACTATACGACACAACACACAGACACACACATATTCTACTGTTTAAACTGGCATTTATAGATTTAAGTTAACAATATACAAGTCAATGACTTACATTTGAGTCATTCAACAAGTTTTCTGCCTAATGAATGATGTCCTCACTAGATTAGAGGAGAGAGACGCAATTATTGTTACGTCAAGTCAAAACTGGCTAATTTGAAGTGATTCAATGTTACTTCCTTTGAATATGTTTGAATATTTGAATAACAACTTGCTGAAGAAGTTTTAAAAATTATAAAATGAAAATGGCCTTTCATAACCTTAACATTTGACACTCTCTTTTGTTTGTACCTCCGCTCATGTGGGTCAGCAAAAACCAGCCTTTAAACTTCACTCCAAAACAACACAATGCATTCACCATAGTGTTCACCACATAGTGTGTGTTTCTAGTATCACAGCTATGCATATTTAAAGAGCAAAAGTGTATTTATAGACGGGAGACAAAAACGTGATTTATTTTTGCCATTAGTGCAAAAATAAAGAATGTGATTTGGAAAGCATGGAAATTACACTTAACACTTAGGTGGTCTATTGTAATAGCAACAATGCATTAGATCCATTAAATATGAATGGAACTCAAGCATGTGCAATAAATTATTAGCCCAAAATGCTAACACTAATGGGAACCAATAAAGTGCTACTGCGCTACATTCAGTACAGAAGTAGGAGAGAGGGAGTGAGGGAATATAGGGCTGGGATGGCCAGATAAATTAGAGAGGAGAGGAAAGTGTGTGTGTGCGTGGGGGGGGGGGGGTCAGCAGACAAAACAATACAATGGTAAAAAAAAGAAAAAGAAAGAGCTGGCGGGTGAGAGAAAATGTTTTAGAGAGAGAAAGAGCATGAAAGAGGGAGTGTTTTAGAGATAGATAAAGGGAGAGCTTGAGGCTGGAGAGACAGAACTAGAGGACAAGGGTAATAGAATAGCAGAGAGAGAGAGAAAGGGAGAGCTAAAAGTAGGGAGAGAGAGAGAGAGAGAGAGAGAGAGAGAGAGACAATGATGGAAACAGCAGAGAGGGTGTGATTTATTCTCCCGAAGAAGCAGACAGATCCACAAGTGCACACACCTGCAGATTCCTCCTGCCTCTCTTGTGTATTTCCTATCAGTCATGTGGTTCATCCTCTTCTATTATGGGCTGCTGAATCATGTCTGACAAGTCAACACTGTCACGACGACCGCACCCCGCTTCTAACCCCTTTCTCCCCTTTCAAAAGAAAAAAATAAAATGTCCCTCTATCTCTCTTTCTAAACTATGAATAAATTAATGTGAATACTCCCTGTGTCTCTAGCACTCCCTCTACCTCATCTCTCTCTCTCTCCATTTCCTCAGTAAGCATGTTGCCAAACATATTGAACTAAACACATTGTGATGACGGGACAAAGCGATTAAGGACTTTCTCTCTCTCTCTCACACACACACACACACACACACACACACATTTTGACAAACAGTTTCCATGAACATGAACAGTATAACAACAAATACACATGTACTCCAACAGATACTGTATTTTTCGTGGTGTACACAATAGATAGCACTCATGCATCCAGACTTTCAGTTTCAATTTGATAAAGCCAGAGAGCCCCCCCACACACACACACCATTGATTTGGCATTCATTAAGACAAGGATATCCTCTAAGCACACCAAGCCAAGGTTTGGAGGTCAGAGGTTACCAAAAAAAGTACATTCTAGTTTATTTATTTTTTGGAGAGGGAAAACTTGATTATCGACCGGCCAAGCAACCAATACACAGTAACCTTGCGCTCAGAAACACAGCTGAAAAACACAATGGTAGCGCTGGCTGAGTATGCTTTTTGTGTTTTTGCATTCGCTAAAGTTAAAACAATGGTTTGTTGTTTAGTTTTTTTAATCGAGGGATGTACAAACTATTTGGCAAAGGAAGGACGAATGAGGCCAAAACAAGTAAACTAGTAAGGGAACCTGATAGCCGGGTTCAAACGTACTCAAGCCTTGACGAAGCACAATGTGTGATGAGCTGGAAAGTAGGACGCAACCAACTGCCTGGTCCCCAACCAGGGGTACACATACCCTAGGCCATACTTTTATTTAGGATGATCACTTTGGAAAATATGGAGTAGGTGACCTCTCCTCTCCTTTAGTTTGAAGCCAAGACCATCTGTTCTGAAGAGGGCCTGTGACTTTTAAATCAATTTGATCTGTGTTGATATACAATAGCTCGATGCAATATAATATCTTGTTTCCATATGTATGTTAGAAACATATGTATGTTATAGCAACTTATTCTCTAGTGCTGAAAAAAAGGATTTAAAATTCAAAATGATCCTATTAGTATTTCGCTCTTTCTCACCCACACACAAACTCTTCAAGGATGTCTCTCTCTCTCCCTTCCAGGCTATCTAAAAGGTAAATTAATTTGGCCCTAGCTTGTGTGTAAATGCAAATGTGGACACATCCAAAGGTCACTGATTACATCACAGTCTGTGTGTGTGTGTGTGTGTGTGTGGTTCATCAAAATGTGTTTTTAATTATCTGACAATTATTCCCAGAGAGAGATAATTGTAAAGGGAATGAGAGATATACAGAGAGAGAAACATAATTAAAATGTCCTCAGGACATCATTTGCATACTTTTTCCTAAAATATGTTCAGTTTCCTATATTTTCATATAGTTTATTTCATATTCCATAAGATGGGATTTTGATTTTCGGCAGGAGAAAACTGTAAGGCTTATGCAAAGCTGATGCAAATCATAACATTTATCAGTTTACATTCTGAATGCTACACATTTTTCTGCATAATGTGTAAAATGTAAAACTGTGAATATTGTGCTTGATAAACAGGGGGTTACAGATATCGAACCAAGTCTAATTTTGCATTGTTTATGGTCATTATTGTTTAGTATTTTTCTAATGGTGCTTGCTATTTTAACTCCACTGTCAAATCAAGTTAATTATAAATCTCTAGAAAAAAAAAAAAAAACAGTAGTTTCAGTATATTTATATAATATTTGTATTATCGGTATAGTTATATGTATCCATGCTGGTGCACCTTAGCATGAAATAAACATGTTACCACATATCTTCAATATAACATAA
>JAOPHQ010003977.1:695000-776380 GCA_030340625.1 Merluccius polli
CTCTCTCTCTGCTTTATAATCACATGGATAATAAAGTATACTCTGTCTCTTGAGTGCTCTCTCTCTCTCTCTCTCTCTCTCTCTCTCTCTCTTTCTCTCTCTCTCACTCTCTCTCTCTCTCTCTCTCTCTCTCTCTCTCTCTCACCACTTGAGTACTGGTGCATATACACATGCACGGGGCGCAGTCACTCATACACAATGGATGCATGTGTGTACACGCCCCACACACACACACTCGCAGGCCTGTTAACACAATAATATACATTTGCAGAAGTATATATACACACATGCAGGTATAGGGGGTAAAAAAATATTATTCAATCGCACATAATCATTAAACAGCAAAATAAACGAATAAAGATAAAGAACAAATAAATATCACATATTAGTCAGCTGTTATGTTTGAGCACAACTAATGAAAATAGTATTTACTATTTATTACTAAATAGTAAATCCATGACTCTATGAATATATAAATGGTGGCATAATGCAATGTGTTATCCCTTTGCACTAATTACCAGGAACAGGTGAGACATGATTATTGTATGGTTTGGTTTGTTGGCCTGTTTATGTCAAATGTGAATAATGTATGTTCCAAGTAACTAATAAAGTAACTAAAAGTTACTTTTCACAACACACGTTTGCACACGTTTAACTAACATGCACACACACGCACACACACGCGCGCACACACACACACACACACACACACACACACACACACACACACACACACACACACACACACAACACACACACACACACAGGGAAGACAGATGTATTTGTATGGGTAGAGCGGGTGTCACACACAGATTCAGATGAATGGAGCTGGGAGCCAAATGGGCACCAGGAGAATTCTCCACACAACATAACACTCCAGGTTACACACAATGAAAACTCCTCCCCAGTTCTTGCAACCCTGTGGGCCTGCAGGCTCCTCAGGGCAGAAGGACAAGGACCTCAACACAGTGGCCAGTGGAGGGGGTGGAACCCACACCTAGAGATGGAGTTTCAGGTGGACTCCCAGCCAAACTGTTTTGGGTTCAAACCCAATGTTCAGTCTACCTGTAGTCACCCTTGAGCAACAAGTCCTAACCTCTACCTAATAACATGCATTGTTACATTACAAAGTTTTTAAGTTGCTTTGGATAAAAGTGTAAAATGTGTAAATAGAGCAGTGAATACTGATCCCAAGCCATTAAACCAGCTCACCAGTCCTGCTACAGATCTCTTTTTATAGGTGGTTAAATAAGAGGTAAAACACTGATTTCCCCTGAATAGTTCTTCAATAAAACCTTTTCCAACTCATTACTTTGTGAAGTGAGTTGGATGGAATTTGGATAAATTAATGGGAGTTTATTTGGTAGATGAATTGCAATTATGAGAAAATTAAGACCACTGACCTAAAATTTGATTGGGACTGAATATGAACACCAAAACAAAGGTGGGCTTAAAATACATTTTATTAGCCATGACAATCTCAAGGTAAAATACTGAGTAAATATACACTATACTATATATATATATATATATATATATATATATATATATATATGTATATATATATATATATATATATATATATATATATATATATATATATATATATATATATATATATATATATATATCATTGTCATTTTTCCTAGAGATTTTCTCCTTCCAATCAGTAGGATAGAAAACAAAGCACCTTCCATCCACTCTGCTTGCTGTGTGTTCTAAGGTGTGAGGTGGCATTGTTGATGTAAGCGACTGCTCCTCCATTAGACCCCTGGGAGCCAGTCCTGTCCAGCTGACGTTAACATCACTCGGGCCAAATGATGATGCTCTCATGGCCCTAATCTTCACAACCCCCAGACCCATTCCCAGAGAAAACTCTGGGGAAAACAAATTAAAAAGACAACAAAGTCCAAGTGCAGGCACAGACCGGGAAATGTTGCAGTATTGTATTCACCTTCTCTCTCTCTCTCTCTCTCTCTCTCTCTCTCTAGCTAGCGGGATACACTTCTAAACAGCGATTTTAATGTTACATCCATTGGGAAAATGTTGTAACGTGTTTAATTAGTTCGGCTATTGTTTAAGGCAGGGTCATTTGTATTTCACCTATAATTGTGTAGAAATATTGACCAAACGATGGCTCTATAGCAAGGGCGTATCTCTGGTTTCAGCTGTGGAGGGGACCATGTGAGCGCAAGAAGTGCACGAGACGAGACGTGCACAAGAAATATTTAGGGTAGGCTACCAAAGAATCAGATGATCCTGAACCCTGTTATTTACCAACCACCACAGCCTACAGGTGTGCCGTCATACCAATTACTACTTTTACTTATTTATTGCTTTATATTAGTGGTGGGCATAGATTCATTTCTTTAATCTAGATTAATCTCACTGTAATCTTGGAATTAATCTAGATTAATCTAGATTAAAATGGCTCATTTGAATTCTGCCGAAGGCATTCATAATGTGTGTGTGCTACCTAAATAATGACTAAAAGTAAGTCTTTGAGAACGTGTTTCTCAAGCCAGGTGGCGCATTAGACCAGGGGCTCATCTCCTGGCCTCACAATATGGCCTGCTAAAGAAAAAAGTCTCTCGCATGGGACAGTTGTGGCAGTTGTGTGTATTTACGGGCAATGTGGGCCATGGTGAAAGTCCACCGGGGACGTAGCGCTGCGGAACGGCTGCGCCGCGGTCGCCGCTGCTGATTGCTGCCACTCTAATCAATGAAACCATCCCCAATGGGCGCGCCGCGGAACGTCTCTCTGTGAATATCCACTATATGCAAATTATCCGCGTGACATCGCGCGGCCTTGAAGACTCGTTTGCGGGGGGCGTGTTGACTAGTGGATCAACTAGCTCCCGCCCGCATTGTGGTGATGAATCAGAAGGGTCAACGTCACGACCCACGCCCACGTCCTGTTTGCTGACTGGTGACCGCGTGGATTCGCGCCGCTCGTATTTGTATAAAGTTGAAATTTCCCAACTTTATGCAAATTTAGAAGCGGAGCCAGGCAGCGTCGCAAGCAATCCCAGCGTGCTTTGCGCAGCGAATTGCTCGCGTCCCATAGAAAGTGAATGGAGGTGGCAATTCGCGCGCGGCAATTCGCGTATAGTGGATATTCACGGTCAGCAGCGTCCCAGCAGCAGCGCGCCGCGCCGCAGCGCTATCACTCCGTAGCACTTCTATTTAGCCGTTGCTGAACCGCGTCGATTTCAACAGAGCAGATCGACCGGGCAGGAAGTGAAATAGTAAAAGCAATAGAGCATCCGGTCAATTTTCAAAATAAAAACACCCTCCCGATCGAACACGGCCACAAATCGTTGTCCTTTATAACTGACTTTGTCTATAGGCTACAGCACAACACATTAGGACATAACAACAATAAACAACACTAAATACAATTAAACCAGACAAAAAAGAAAACATTTACTATATAGCCTACTAACTCATGGTAGAAGCACAAACATCTAGGAAAAATGACCAAATCAACAGCAAATCAACTTCTGACAGACAAAGCAACTGCAAGTCAACTTCGGACAGGCAAAGTAACCTTTTATTTGCTTGTTCTATTTTGACATCCACAAATTATCGCGTGGTCTCCTGATTCCCGCGTGGTCTTGTAGTTCTCGCGTGATCCCGCGAATCCAGCCGCCTCGCAGCGCTACGCGCCCGGTGGGGATTGACGCCGGGCAGAGGACGCAGCCGTTCCGCGGCACAGCCGTTCCGCGGCACTTACATCCCCGGTGGAAATCCGGTATAGACCCAGCTCCCAACCCAACTTTGAGAATAGATTAACGGCGATATTTTTTTAATCGCCCGATAAGAGTCTCGCGTTAACGCAGCACGTTAACGCCGATAACGGCCCACCACTACTTTATATACAACAGGGCCTCTCAGGGTTTGGTTTATGGTTCTCGGGTTTGGTATTAGTGTTAGGGTTTCTCATTAGCGTTAGGTTTTAGGGTTTGGTTGATGGTTCCAAGGTTAGGTTTTAGGTTTTCCTATTGGGGTGGGGTTTTAAGGTTGGGTTTATGGTTCTAGGGTTTGGTATAAAGGTTAGGTTTTAGGGTTGGGTTTATGGTTCTAAGGTTTAGTTTTAGGGTTAGGGTTTGGTGTTACGGTTAGGGTTCGGTGTAAGGGTTAGGGTTTCCAATTAGAGTTAGGGTTTCATATTAAGGTTAGGGTTTCCAATTAGGGTTAGATTTAGGGTTAGGGTTTCATATTAGGTTTTCCAATTAGGCTTAGGGTAAAACAAAAAATGTTTTATAGGAAAATAGCCTAGAGGATATCCTTAAAAGACTAAGCCCTGCATTTACATTGAAGTACATTTGTTCCAGCTCACTGAGTAGAGTCAGAGCAGGGAAACTTTATGACCTGCTCTAGTGTCTATGGTCTTAGATTTAGTGCTGCATTTGTAATGTTATTTGATTGTTTATTTAATAGCAGACAACATTAATGGAATAATAGTATTCATGACTTGTACTCAAGAAAAACATTTTACAAATTTCACTCAGAAAACAATAGTTTGGTAAAAGTTATTGTTTGAATCATGTAAAAGTATTACATTTCTCGATATAAAATGTTTCTTCTAGCAGTGTGATTAGTTTATTGTGCTGGCCTAATTGTTTCCTCTCCCTGTCAGCAGAAACCAACTGAACATTTTACCGATTAACCAACTAAGTGTATAATGAAATAGCCTTTTAGTAAAATGAGAAATCAGCACTCTGAGGTGGAAGATAAATGAAGTGATCTAAAAAGGGAAATGTTGGCTTTACAAACGTTTCTAGTGGAATAAAATATATATAATATAATATAATATATAATACAGCTAAAGCACAAAAATCAGTTAACCAAAAAAGTTGCTGTATTTTGTACTTCCTTACAGCATTTGAATAAAAGCATTCAGAAGACAGATAGCTGTGAGGGCTTGTTCGATATTTCCTCTTCTCCTCTTCGTCGGTTTGGACTATTTATTTGTCGTACCAGAAAGCACCGCTTCCCAGGTCTTCAGTTATCTTCCATATAACACATTGTAAAAGTTGCATGACAAGCTTGGATCTGACGAAATAACTGCCCATGATTGGTTGATCAAAAATAATTCCATTAACAGAGAAGTGTTTTTCTTTGTCATGTCCTGCTGTCATGTTCATGCTAAAACTGCATTCATTTTACTTTTTCTTTCACTTTCACAAAACACAAAATCCATTGTCCATTATCACACTAGTTCTTCCTAACAATCCCAAACATGTTGAAGTGGTGCTTTCAAACTGTGGTGGATCACTACTAGATACGTCTTGATGGAGACGCATCTAGATAAGATCTACTGATAACATCTACTGATAACATGATGAGCTTGGCTCAGGGGCCACAAGCTTCCTCACAGGAGACGCAAGAAAGGGTAAAGGGTTGCATAATGGACACTCCCAGCCACACAGAAGAAATGAGTGTGTGCATGAGTGCATAAGGGGGGCACAGTGGCAGGCTGCAGAAGGATTGTGAGTGATTTAAGTTTGTACTGACAGGGTGAAACCTGCGGGTCAGGGCGACAAGAGGGATCAAGTAGCGCTGGAGAGCGTCTGGGTGCTTGTCTCAGTTCCTCTCTGGAGATTCCTCGGTGAAGATATTCACCTAAAACCCCTTCCTGCTGAAGTCATCCTGGATCGTTGGTGGAACTCCCGCTTCCGTCTCAAGTTATTCAGCCATTCACTTATGATTCCCTTCCTTTTTCACCCATCTATTTATTCATTCATTCATTCATCAACCCATGTATTCATGCATGCACTCATTGATTAATCAATTAATGCATCCATGTATTCATTCATCCACCCATCAACGTATTAATTAATTTGTTTATTCATTCATTCATCCATCAATGTATCCATTCATCCATCCATCTATTCATTCATCCATCCATCCAGCAATTCAAACATTTAATCTATTTGTTTATTTCAATACATGTTAGTTAATTGGACAATTAGTTTGGCAAACACAGCCAGCTATTTCACACTGAACCTGTTGTCCATATTGTAATCCTAATTCTGTGTGAATGACAGCTTCCCTCCGACCCGTATCTAAAGCGCCCCACCCTCCCTGTACGGGCCCATGTGGTGAAACAAACACCCAGAACCAACCAGACCAACCTGCTGGCTGACCCGGCTCTGGTGTCGAGAGAGAGCTGCTCATGAATGGAGCCGACGCTTGGCCCAGCGGTGCCGTTGTGTTGCTTTCAATCACACAAGGTTCCCATGATCCTTTGCTGCTCAGCGCCTAATTCTGACGGTGTCATTTAATGGATTTATATTTGGAGACACAAACATTGGAGATCTTTTGTGCCAACTGTCAAAGCCAAATAAATGCTCTTATCAAACATATATTTTTATTTATTTTGTGTGCTCCCTGTTTTGTTGTTGTTTACACCGACTCTCAGACCACTCTCAGTATTGTCCCTTCAAGGGAATATTACTGGGCTTGATTGATTGAGTGTCTGCACTTGTTTGTATGTGTATGTGTGTGTCCATGTGTTATGTTTGTCCATGCATTTTGTTAGTTTGCGTGTGTTTGTCTGTCTATGTCTGTGTGTGGGAGTGTGCGTGAATAAATGTGTGTGTGCATGTATATGCGTGCGCGTGTGTGTGTGTGTGTGAGACAGAGGACACCACAGCTTTTGTTTGTCTTCGGAGAACGGTGCCTGCTATTTCTGCTGCTAGTCTCTCTCTCTCTCTTCCCCTCTCTAACTCTCTCCATCCTTATCTAATTTAATTTCCACTCGTTGTCTTCCCTGTTTTCTCATCACCTCTCCTCATGGCTCTTATCTTCCTGTGTTCCTCTGGCTTCGTGTTTTTATTCTCTCTCACTCTCCCTGGCTCTCTCTCTCTCTCTCTCTCTCGCGCTCTCTCTCTCCATATTTTCTATCTCTCTTTACTCTAACTCCTTTACAATTTCAAACAGAAGATGACATGGGCCAACAGGGGAAGTCGAGACTTCCTGTATCAAGTTCAGAGGAATAGAGAGAGTGAGAGAGAGACAGAGAGACAGAGACAGAGTCCAAGAGAGATAGGGAGGGACGGAGGGAGAGAGAGAGAGAGAGAGAGAGAGAGAGAGAGAGAGAGAGAGAGAGAGAGAGAGAGAGAGAGAGGGAGGGAGGGGAGATAGCAAGTTGTAATTTCTCATTTTTCAAATGTAGAATTCAATCTGAATCTACTACACATGTCTGCCTCACTTGCATAACCTTTCTTGTGAAGCAAACAAATTATAAAAATCTGGATTTGTCCGACCAGGTTTCCCTTAATATCCAACAACTGGGATGAGCAACCAACTTTTAAACAGAAACTTTTCTATCAAGATCCAATTGGTACTGGATGTGGGTGCCTGTGTGTTTACACACAGGTTAAAATACAGTGCACATACCCATTGCAGTTTAAAGCCTACAAATAACTACAGACAATCATTCATTTAACAGGAAGGTGAAGAGGTTCAATAACTAGATGAACGAGACTAAGGTCAGCCAAACAGCTGCCCTTAGTCATGCACGCGCACACACACACACGCGCACACACACACACACACACACACACACACATTGATGGTCTCTCTCCCTGACATCTCCCCTGCTCCATCCCTTACTGGACATCTGCTATCCGACGCTCACCACCATCATGTACCCGCTGCGGGTAGTGGAATGGTAAAATGCTCCCTCGCTGTGACACCAAAAGACATGGACGACGTTTATATTGTCATCGCAGATGAATTAGGCCAAGATGTCATCGAATAGGTATGGATACAAGTGTAAATTAGAGGCTGAGGGTGTTTTACGCTGTCTACTGTAGAACCCAGCCACACACACACACACACACACATATGCAAACAAACATACAATTACACTCATATGCTCTCACACACACACACTCACCACAGTTTTGTGTAAGTCTGCAAAACATGTTAGGTTGTCATAAGAATAAAAGTAAGTTACTGGCTCTGCAAACTTACAATTTAATTTTTCAGTGATTTTAATCCTTCGATCAATCTCAAAATGTGTTAAAGTGGGGGGTTTTAGGCAACAAAAATGTAGGGTTTTTTTTGTTGGGCGCGGATCCGCTCCAGACCCCCCTATTTACCTTTGGGATCAGCCCCCAATGGTTTTAATGTGCCAAAAACGCCCCTGGTTGTCTCGCTTCATCTGGGGCGTCCAGTGGGGCCAAGCCGTTAGAATAGTTATTTAACGCATGTGTGTGTCGCTGACATTTGTGTGTGTCATTGAGTTGCGTGTGACCTGAATTTTGTGTCTTGTGTTTGTGACCCAGAACTGTTGAACAAGCAGGAGAATAATACTTATCATCCGATCTGTCTGTTTTCATGACAACAATCACATACTGAGGTGAGTTTGTGTTCAGGCATGGGGGTAACCAGAGGTTATGCACACAGCCAAGATATCACAGAACAAAATCTTTAATACTCCATTTAACATTACACCAAATATAGTGTGCACATGTGTGTGTGTGTGTGTGTGTGGAGTGTATGAGTGTGTGTGTGTGTGTGTGTGTGTGTGTGTGTTTATGTCTGTGTCTTGTGTGTGTGTGTGTGTGTGTGTTTATGTCTGTGTCTTGTGTGTGTGTGTGTGTGTGTGTGTGTGTGTGTGTGTGTGTGTGTGTGTGTGTGTGTGTGTGTGTGTGTGTGTGTGTGGCTGGTGTCTACAGAAGACAGTGAGTGTGGAACAGCCTCTACTTACACACCTGTATCCATGGATCAATCCACCAACGCTCCGGCAACACTGTGCGTTGACATTATAAACCGAACCATTCACTACGCCACTTGTCCTACTCCAGATGTTACACTTTTATAGGCTTGGCCCAGCCTTGCATGCCCTTTATGACTTCAAAGGTGTTGTAAAATACTTCCAGTAGGCAAACATAAAGCAGCAGAAACCCTTTGTGACAGGCAGAGGGGACACACTCAAGGCAAAAAACAACATATATGTGTGTATGTGTGTGTGTGTGTGTGTGTGTGTAAAAAACAACATATATGTGTGTATGTGTGTGTGTGTGTGTGTGTGTGTATGTCTGTGTTTGTGTCTGTGTATATTATTATATATTATTATATTATTGCCCATCTATGTTTGAAAGCGTGCCTCTATGTGTGTGTGTGTGTGTGTGTGTGTGTGCGTGCGTGCGTGCGTGTGTTCATATCCCTTTCCGTCCGTGTCATTGCCCCCGGTATTTTCCACACATGAATGAATCATGTAACCATACATTTGCACACGGCTGCCTTGCTAACATGACATGTAGGATTATACACTGAAAATCAAAGTCCAAACTACACAGTGTCCTCCATCAACTGCCTCACCCTGTGATCGTCCAGCCTCAGGTGATGCCTGGCTTCTTTAAGGCTGTTTCTACATGAACTTTGAAGCCCGGTTCCAAAGTGTGGATCGTCGGTGTCCGCGCAGGTGTCGTCTAATCCTCTTCAACTTGTCGTCATGGCAACAACTGAGCCTGCTCTTGATATATATATAGATTGGTTAATTTGTAAAGTAAAAGTCTGCGTATTCATTTAATCCAGACATTGGCCGTGTCTCTGTTTGTCTGAGTCCATCATCAAAACCGCAGAAGCATTGCTAGTGGAAAATTACCCGCTGAGCATATACCCACTTACATTTTTTACCTTGCACACACTCGTTACTGTAAGGTGGCTTTCATTTGCATTCATTACATGAAGGAGCCCACAGCACAGTGGAGGCCCACAGGGCTGCAGCTAGCCCAGGACCAAACCCCAGAATATTTCTACCCCCCCTGATTATGTTTATTTGTTGATTGTTCATATGATAATGTTGGCCGTGCAGCGCCGATACGATGCACTAGAAAAAGGTATTAGAAAGAAACAATGTATGTACTCAAATATAAACTAATAAGAAGGGGGGGGGGGGGTGGGAGAGAGAGAGGCCAGAGCGAGATACCCTAACCCTCTCTGTTCCTTGATGAACTGTATCTCAATTCACTGTATGGCACTTGTAAAAAAAAGCATCTGCTACGGATGCAGAGATTGTACAAAAAAGCCAACAGTGAAGTGTGCACTTCAACATCGTCTTGGCGACCGGGACGCAAACACAAGCCCTCAGGGACATTGATGGTCGTTAACTGAGGCTCAGCCTCGTTTCCTTGGATCTTCGTCATCATCTTCTTCGTCACTGGCACATTCATACAGTTATTCATTTCACGCACAAACCGATGCTTCTGGTCTCATCAGTGGTGTTCAATTGCTTGGGCTAATCCGCTTATCCATCAGAAATAATATTAATTGTGTGCCAAGACCAGCCCCTGCCCCCACCCCCCAACTGCCACCCTACTCAGCCCAGCACCCGTAACACCCTGCATGGCCCAATGCTGGCACGCACGCACACACACACACACACACACAAAGTCTCATTTCCCAAATGTGTCATGTCTTGTTTTATCCGTAATTACTCCTCTCTTTTTTCTGTTAGTCTCTCTTGCTCCATTTTATCTCTCTCTTTCTTTCACTCTGGACACATTATCCTCCCCCTCTCTAATTTGCTGTGGAACATGTGAACTAGGAATCTCTGTCTGTCTGTCTGTCTGTCTCTCTCTGTCTCTCTCTACTTCAATTCTGCTTCCTTCTCTTCCTTCCTCTCCTCCTGTTTCTCTCTCTCTCTCTCTCTCTCTCTCTCTCTCTCTCTCTCTCTCTCTCTCTCTCTCTCTCTCTCTCCCTTTTCCTCTCGGCCTAGGAGAAATCAGTGCTTAATGGTCGATATTAAAGAAAAAGAAGCACATCCTTTTTCCTCCTTTTCTTTGTTCTTGTTTACTTTTTGTCAGAAAGCTTTATATAATCCACAACAGATTGAGAAAGCAGTGGCTTGGCTCAAAGAAAAACATTCACAATACCTGAACAAAGCAAATTGCATTCTATAAAAGACTGTCTGACTGACTTGATTTAACAATTAACGAAACAGCTCCAACAATACTATAATTTGTTTCTCTGTAATGAGTTTTGACTCTTTTGTTTTTGCTAATTGTTTTGTAAGACTTGGCATCACATCTCAAAAACCCATATTCTTACTAAATTGCATCTATTATTCCAGTACATAGTCATGAGTAGACGTCATTGTTCAAGTGACTTACAGTGGATTCAGAAATAAGTGAGGAGTAGGTAGGGGTTAAAGCATAATGTGCAAAAATGCCTACAGGTAGGCTGAGGACATTGGCGATCGAGTCAAGCACCTTAACCACTACCCTATCCAGCTCCCTGTACATGTACTTCATCATGACAACCCACCTAACACTACTCATACAAAATACTAAAAATATATATTTACAGATACATGTTTTAAGAGTCAAGAATATGTACTATCTAAAGCAAGTTGGTGGGTTTTCCTGCTAAGCACAGACGGACAGACGGAGGGCCAATTACTAAAGACTAGACTTTCCCCTGTATATGTAGTTCATAATGTATTACATCTGACACAACTTCTGACAAATCCTTTTCGTATTTGACATATACATTTACCTTGTAGGCAGCATACAAAAGACCAGACATTCCCCTGTATATGTATATCGTATCTTCTATTGTATTCCCTCACCTCCATTTTGAAGAATAGAGTATTGCCCCTTTGTATATGTACATCCACATTTACATGTACTGTGTATAGTAAATCAGTGGGTTTTGCTGCTGAGCCCAGGCAGACAAAGGGCCCAGGCTCATTAGTCCCCATGACTCCAGACTATTAGTGTTGTGTCAGTACAGCTGCGATACCCTAGGCCTGCTCCAGCTCTGGTGAATTAAGGAGGAGCGGATGGGCTGCAGGCTTCTTATACCAATCTGTTCAGTGAGGACGTTAGTGCATGCATAGCCAAGGACACAGTGACACACACGCACACACACACACACACACACACACACACACACACACACACACACACACACACACACACGCATACACGCATGCACGCACACAGGTACACAAACACACACACACGCACGCACACAGGTACACAAACACAGACACACGCACGCACACAGGTACACAAACACACTTTCTACTATATCTAAATCTAATGTTGGTACTGCAATCTGACATGTTATCCTATTATTAAGCAATTACTTCTGCTTAGTTATTCATTTTTTATCAGTGAGGGAAACAAAGATGTATATTTTTTCTTCAAATCATAAGGGATAGACAGATGAGTCGATCAGAGGAAGGCCCACAAAAACAGACATTAAAACAGGCAGACAGACAAACAGACACACACACACTCCTTTCCTCCACGAGTCCCTTTTCAGACAAAACCTCAGAGAGATGCTCATTATTACTGGCAGAGCCCACGAGTCTACATGCACCTTAAAGAGGCCGTGCACTGCTCTATGCGGACCACTGCTGTTGCAGTGAGCCATGCACAATGTGCATGCGTCCAAGAGTCTTTATTGGTCAGGCCGGTCCTCTTAAGATCAGGCTAACTAGCAGATAATAGGATATATATATATATATATATATATATATATATATATATATATATATATATATATATATATATATATATATAACAAATGGAAAATTACAGTGAAATTGTATTTCTGTGATCCTTAAATTAACGTCAGTTTAAATCGTTATTTTCTCTGTTGTCAAGGTTTGCTGCTCTCCAATCTGCACGAGTTTGGTTTGATTGGAGAAAACAGCTTTAGCACAAAGACTGTTTGCTGATGTTTACCAATCTCATTGAGCTTAAGTATTTCATGTTTTTTTCATCTTTGAACATAACAAAATATATAACTTAATTGGTTTTTTGAGACCAATATGTTTGTGTGATGGCGGTGTATAATTACTTTAGTTTAGTTTGCACGTTGCCATTGGCAACATCACATACATCATATTTGGCTGTTCTTTGTGATACGGCACATAGCACATATTAACAGCATGCTTGCTCTCCCCCGACACCTCCCGTTTCATGCCAACCACAATGTTTCCCTCTCTGCTTCACCGCACGCCATCTAATTAAGAGGAGCAGTGATTACGTCCTCCATTTTGAAAAGGGAAAACACCAAATCTTTAGTACAAGAGGCGAGGGACTGCTTTAGCGCATGCATGCTATATAATTAAACACAGTAGGGACCCTCCCACATTTGAACATGTCTAAAGATTTCTGCTCATTTTGAAGTCAGTGGGTTCCAATTAAAGATCATACAGCCGCACACATGCATAATATTTAGTCAGGATCAACGGGTTTTCATTTGCAGTTAAAGCGTTTTCTTAGATACGAGTAAAAAAAGGAGAAAGAACAAAATATCTATTACAGTAATAGTAAAATGATAATGATTATTATCTTGTTATTATACTAATTGATTGCTTCATATAAAAAAATTAAGAGGGACGTGGATTTCACCACTGACTTTATATAGGAGCAGACGGCTGGTTTGATAACCTTCAGCTGGTCCCATGACCATAAAAATAGCCAGGAGTCCTTGTAGTACATTCTAGACTTCACACAGCATCTTTCCCATGTACTATCCCTTGTCATCCTCAATCCTCATTTAAATATTTAACGGAAAAAAAATCCAGCCCCGCTTAGACTCAGGGTCTATGTGCTCTGCTCAGATTCTACTTATTTTATGGGTCGCGCTACAAATATGAACCGAACCATACCAATCATGTCTTTCGCTGCCATCCTCTGCGTACCACCAAATCGCTTTCACACAGAACATCCCTCATGTGAATCAATTTGGAGTTCAGTTGTAAATGAGCCAAGCTCGGTGGTAAATAATCTCACTCTGTGTCCCTACAGGGCTCGCCAGGGGGTCCGGGGAGCCCAAATGAATACATTGTTTGACCCGTCCCTCCCTACATCTCTTGAATACACTTCCTTCCTCTTCTGTTCCAGGAAAAAAAAAGAGAGAAAGAAAACACTGCAATGCATTAATATCTGGAGCCATAATGATCACCGGCAGACATGCAGATCTGCCTAATTAGGTACTTTGTTGATTCTCCCCGACTGGGTTTGGACCGTCCCCAGGGCTCACTGTTACGCTGCTCACAATAGAGATACTTTAGAGAGATGGAGATGAGGTATGGTGGTGGAGGGGAGAGGAGATGGAAGGAGAAGAGAGGAAGGGTGGGGGAGGAGGTGGAGGAACATGGCGGAGTAGGGTGGTTTGAGAAGGGAGGAGGAGAGAGGTAGGGGAGGAAATAGATGTAGGGCAGGAGAGAGGTAGGGTGGGGGAGGAGGTTGAGGAATGGCAGGGGGGGGGGCGTGGGGGGGGGGGGAGTCCAGGCAGGATGGTGGGGGGAGGGAATAGATCAGGGAAGGAAAATGGCAGGGGGGAGGTTGGGGAGAAGGGAAAGGGATGGAGGGGAGATGGGAAAGGAGGAGGGAAGGAGAGCAGTAGGTTGGTGCGAGAGGGGGGAGAACAGAGAGTTAGGATGGTGGAAGGGTGGATGGAGATGAAGAGAGGGGAGGTAGCTGGGTGATGGGGGAGGACAGAAGATAGATAAAGACATAATATTTACTCTATTTTAATGGACAGCAGCTTCTCAATCGCTGTTTAATACCGTGGCCTATTTTGTATCTTGTTTTCTGGCTGTCAGTCATCATACAGAGCCAGGGCTTCCTCTCGCCCAACATCAAATTTGAATTTGCTCTCCTGTCAATTAAACTGTGTTGTGTTTAATCTGAGCTCTCTGTTGCTTTCCAGTGTTTATTGTGTTTTCTTTGGACTAACACAAACAGATTAAAACAAAGATTACAGACGAAGAATGACTAATGAGTTGTAATGAGTTCAGAATGAGCGTGTCTCTGGAATCTTCCAGACATTGAGGGTATTTAAACGTCTCCATCAACCAGTTTGATCCAGCTGTGCTGTATCTGTGTCAGATCCCTCCTGGTTCCTCCATATATGTCAGGTCTTGTGTTTGGAGAGGAATGTGCTTCCATATGCAAGTTATACACACACACACACACACACACACACACACACACACACTTTCTACTATTTGTAAATGTAATGTTGGTACTGCAATCCTACATATTATCCTATTATTGATCAATTACTACTGCTTAGTTATTCTGTTTTCATTTACATATTACAATTATGTTATGACCCTTTGTGTTGTCTAGGGAGGAGGGACATAAACATAAAACCTAATTGATGACCAAAGGTTAACCGAGGAACATATAAGAAATAAACAACAGCTAATTAAGCGTACAAGTGCTTAATGTGACTATTTATATTTACAATATTTACAATAAACAATTAGGATGGGGGGACCGAAGGGAAAGGACCAAAGGTGGTGCCAAATCAATGAACTTAATAAAACAGAACAGAGCCGTCGATGGTAAGGACTGATGGAAACAAATATTAAACAAAAACCATCAAGAGGCTTACCAAAACAAAAATACGTGGGGTAACACCTCTAACCTAATGTTTTTAACACTGATAAATATATGTGATGGAAATGTAGCACCTAGCACTTTCCCTATAAAGGGTAAACATAAATGGGGTGGACTGTAAAACATACACATAACAATATATAACAGGGTCTCTGACTTCTGCAAGTCTTGTATTGTCTGCTCTATGAACAATGAGGGAGCAGGAAGCATGTATAGCTGCAGGTGGATGGTGATTGGCTGATGGGAAATTAATGGAACAATCATCTGGATGGCAGGCTTCTCTCCATGACCTGCAAAACACACAGAATACCATATATACACCCCATATATATATATATATATATATATATATATATATATATATATACCATATATAACATATATAACATATATGTCCTTTATGCCCAGTAAGGACACAAATACTTAAATAATGACACGCAAGAGAGAGTGTGAGAGAGAGACAGAGACAGAGACAGACAGACACAGACAGACAGAGAGCACGAGAGAGGGGGAGAGAAAGAGACAAAGAGATACAGAGTTCATACAGGGGACATGCTCAGAGGATAATCTCAATGAATGCTATTTTGCTCGCCACTAGGGAGACACGGAGTTAAGTTGTTGACTTTATCAACGCATTTGTTAGCCGAGTAAAAACATGAACTTGGTCTGACACAGCACACGAGACAATACATATTGTGTACTTATGTATTACACATATATTGTGTCTGCCATATTGTGTCAAATCATATTGTAAGTGATTATATAATACATAAACAACGATATTCTATGACTGTTTTGTGTATGTGTGTTATTGTTATGTACAAACTTTGAGATTCCCGTTTGCACATATTATATTATAACTGCAAGATTCTTACCTAAATGTTATTCTTACTGTACATTTACAAATTTCATTAAACTGTTGAGAGACCTCGAAATTATTGCATTCATATTGCCAAAAAACGCTGTGACTGTGACTATAATGTTGAGTTAAAGTTGAAGTTGAACTTAATTACCAGTCACAATATTTTAGCAAGGTGAAACAGTTAGCATAAGACAGTATTTTGGGAGTGACGTATTTAGCAGCGGGCAGAGAGCATAAAGTGACAATTCCCCACTGGTGACTGTGGTGATAAAACGTGTAGTAATCCATGTTTTCAGTGGGAGTTAAGAGGGAGATGAAGAGAATGACATGAAAAAGAAACGAAAAAGTAATACTTGGTTTGAGTTGTTTGTGTTGTTCTATTGCATCTAACCACAGCTTAACAGGTTCAGGTCCTACTTGGAGGAGCGGAGTTATTTTGTGACCATTGGAAGTTATGAATCCAATCGAATGGCTATGACATGTGGAGTTCCTCAGGGGTCAGTTCTTGGACCGCTTCTGTTCAGTCTATATATGCTGCCTTTGGGTCAAGTTCTGCAGAACTCTAATGTAGACTATCACAGTTATGCAGATGACATGCAGATATACATAGCACTGTCCTCAGATGACTACAGCCCAATACAGTCATTGTGTCACTGTTTAGAGCAAGTAACAAATTGGATGAACCAAAATTTCCTTCAATTAAATCAGGACAAAACTGAGGTAATTGTTTTTGGCAATAAAGAGAAGAGGACTGCCATCAGTAAACATCTCGAGTCACTCTCTCTAAAAACTAGGGACCAAGTCAGAAACCTTGGCGTGCTGATAGACTCAGATTTGACCTTCAGCAGTCATATCAAATCCATCACCAAAACAGCCTTCTATCATCTTAAGAACATATCCAGAGTGAAGGGTTTTATGTCTCAAACAGACCAGGAGAAGTTGATTCATGCTTTCATCTCCAGTAGACTCGACTACTGTAACGGTCTTCTGACTGGACTCCCACAAAAAAGCATTAAACAGCTGCAGCTCATTCAGAATGCTGCAGCTCGAGTTTTAACCAGAACAAAGAGATCAGAGCACATTACTCCAGTTCTAAAGTCTTTACACTGGCTCCCAGTCAGCTATAGAATAGACTTTAAAGTTCTGCTACTGGTCTACAAATCACTGAATGGTTCAGGTCCAGAATACATGAATGACATCTTAGTAGAATACAAACCCAGTAGGGCTCTGAGATCTACTGACTTAGGTCAGATAGTGAAGCCCAGAGTTCAAACTAAACATGGTGAAGCAGCTTTTAGCTGTTATGCTGCACAAAACTGGAACAAACTACCGGCTGAACTGAAATCAGCCCCAACTGTGAGCATTTTTAAATCCAAGTTAAAAACACTTCTCTTCTCCTGTGCTTATGATTGAGCTTGTTCAAAGCACTTTAAATTGTAAATTTAATTGCACTATGTCCTTTTAAATCATGATTTTATGCTGCTCTTATAGTACTTTATTTCTTTCTATTCTTCTATTCTTGTATTTTTTATTACTTTTTATTACTATTATTATTTATTCTAATTTTTATTTCAATTCTTATTGTTCTATGTAAAGCGCATTGAGTTGCCATTGTGTATGAAATGCGCTATATAAATAAAGCTGCCTTGCCTTGCCTTGCCTTAAAATGTTTAATATTTAAGTAATGCTGCAACTCAGGGGCAATAGTGGGAGACCAGGAGGGACTGGACAATCAATCAATCAATCAATCAATCAATAAATCCATCCATCCATCCATTATTCATAAATTAGGCTACATTTCATACAACAGATACCACATAATGTGCTAAAAAAATAAAACACAAAAATGTAATGACTTATTAGTTTTACTTAAAATCAAAGCTTTGTATTAGTTTTACATTAAAAAAAATGCCAACAGGGGGAAAAAATGATTTTTTTTCCTGTTGACACGTTTTAAATAGTTTCCAGATTATTTCTCTTTACCTGTGACTTTAAATGGACATTTAATTGATTGTGTGTGTTTTGTGTGTCTGTCTCAGCAGGAACACACAACAGATCTTTTCGTGGGGACCACAATGAGACCTTTAATATGTCTATCATAAAACCGAGGGCAGGCAAGCAGTAAAGACTCGTCTTTGTCTGGCTTGTCACGTGTGCTGGTTATACAGCACACATGTGCTTTGTGTCCGTATACCACTATTGCACCCTTTAAAGACTAAGCCAGCATATGTTTTCACCACTGCAAAGAAACAAACAAAAGCGACAATAGGCAGAGAAAATGTCGCTAACTTCCGAAGCGTAGAGAATTCTTGTTGAATCTTCAACAGTCCTTATAAATGAGGTTGGCTGTTACAATTCTTCCTTAAACCTCTCAGATTAGCAGGTCAGGAACATAAATATTAGTCACCAGTGGACCATAACATTATAGCATTTTAACCAATAAACACTTCCCCTCATAAAAGCCTGCATTTGGCTAACACACTAGATAGATAGCATGTTGTGTCATTTTAGAACAATCCAATCCTTGCGATTCAAATCATCTGCCGCCTAAGATTTGTCCCACACTGATGAGGCGACAAGAAATGTGTTATATTACTGAAAGTAGAGTCCACCTTCAGTTTGAATGCCATTTCACCTTGTCAACAGCAAACACAACAGTCAAATACAACAGGATAGTTATTTCAATCTACACAAAAAAGGGGTTTTCTACGGTGGCCCTGAGAGCTCAACACACTGCAACCTAAGAAAACACAGGCAAATAGACAAAACACAAGCAAATTAAGAAAACATGTTCATGAATTTGATAACACATGTGCAGCATTTAACACGTTGCTAACAGACAACACAACACATTACAAACAACACAATATGGACAATTATCTGTAATGTGTTGTGTTGTCTGAATTTGCAGCGCATTTTCTAAATGCTGCACATGTAAAATTGATGAAGATGTTTTCTTAAAACCATTATCTATTCATTGTATTGTATTGCATCTTCACTTGTGTCAGCCTTTGAAAATGTTCAGACTGCTTTTGATATTGTTGTCTTTGCACTGTAAAACTTGTCCTAAATGCAAGCTCATGGGTTTCTCCAGAGCTAGGATAAAGCCTTTAGCCTTGCCATGTATTGTCACCCTAGAGGGGAAGAAGATTACACCAAAAATATACTATAATAATTAGACACTATTATACCAAATTCTACTCTAATTAGAAACCAAATAAGAGATCCTAACACACTATTAGACACCATTTTACAAGATCATATTCTATTAGAAATTAAATACAATGCCATATCAGATCCAAAATATGCTAGTTAGATGCTATTCTACCCTTACTACCAAATTATGCTGTAATAAGACACCACATTAAATGCAACCAACATGGGCCTATGATAGTTTAATTAGACAACACAGGCTGTAATTTGGTCATAGCCTTTATAATAGTCAGACAAAACACTCAGAGCCAATACAGGACAATACATTTATTTGGCCTTTATTTAACAGTTACAGGACCATTTGTTGCTCATTCAAAGAAAAACTGGGACCACATCGGGTCCCATCTGGTCCCTTGTAGCCTGGATGTTCTCCGGAGTCCCATGGAGTTTGTATGTATATGGTAATACATGCTTCCTCGATGCTCTACTCCCATCCCAGTTAAGACATCAGACCATTTAATACCCTGTCCCTATCCGAACCCAATAACATTAGGCTATGGAAGCTGCCAGGACATTGCATCTTTATTTCCCACTGTTAGACCCTTATTAGACTTTATTAGAGGGTTTTTTGTGACACATTATTTGTGACACATTACAACAGAACTGTACTGTCAACTAAAGTGAAATCCATCGTTATTTCACACTGTTAGACCCTTATTAGACTTTCTTAAAGTATACTTTGTGACACATTACAACAGAACTGTACCGTAAACTAAAGTGAAATCTATCTTTATTGTCCACTATTAGAACCTTATTAGACTTTCTGGCAGGCAACTAACTATCGCAAATAAAATTGTGTATTGATACAAAGTTTGTAGTTTTGTATTCATTACTTTGTCATTGAAATGCAAATAAGGACATGCATATACTTTTATGTCATATGTTGGGCTTACAACTACTTTTCAACACTCAATAGTTACATGTGAAATGTGATGGCAGCCGCTTTAGCAACTTAATATCCTGAACAACCAAGCACAGAACAATGAGACAGTATGATGTTTCCACATGGTCCACAGGTCGACCAACATAAACAATGAGACTCATGATGTTACCCACATAGTCCACAGGTTGACCAATACAAACAATGACACTAATGATGTTATCCACATGGTCCACAGGTCGACCAATAGAAACAATGACACTAATGATGTTATCACCATAGTCCACAGGTCGACCAATAGAAACAATGAGACGGCATGATGTTATCCACATGGTCCACAGGTCCACAAATAGAAACAACGAGACGCATGATGTTATCCACATAGTCCACAGGTCAACAAAAAGAAAATACGAAACTCTAAACAAAAAGCCAAGCTTATCTTTCGGAACGCTCTCTCACCCAGATGTAAACAAGTTCCCATTGGCCGACTCAACTCACGCTTGTGGAGCAATGCACCATGGACGTTGTAGTAATCAACGATATTATACAACATGAGTCTGTAGTTTACTCTGAGCAATTACAGCATAATTTAGGTGTATGGTGTGTAATTAGTTAATTATAACTGTTTTGTTTACTGTCTAATAAAGAATACATTATTTCTAATATGAAATAATCTCTCGTTTTTGTCTTGGTTATCTTGGTTTCCTTATCGATGACTGTCTTTGAATGAACACATTCAAAACATGACCAAGAAACAAAATCTGAAACTTGGTTTATTTTTAAAAAATAAATCTTGTTTTTCTTCTGCATGCAGAAAAGAAAAAATGTTACTGCTACTTTTATGCCAGTGCTTGACTACGGTGATATTTTATACTCATGTGCATTTGCAGAATGTCTGCGGATGTTGGATGCGGTTTATCATGGTGCGCTGAGGTTCATTAATGCAAACGCTCACACATCACTGTGCTTTGTACGGCAATGTCAGCTGGCTCTCACTAGCCAGGCGCAGGTGTAGCCATTTACAGATTTGTATTTTTAAAGGTCTACTTGACTTACTGCCATCTTAACTTTCATCAAGGGACTAGAGGGACTCTCTAGTTTGCTAACGTTTTTAGTACTGCCTTTCCTGGTATATGTTTGTGAATGTGATTATTATTTATTTGTATTGTTATGTGTTATTTGTGTTGTGTGTACTGTGTTCCTGTGCATGTGTGTGTGTGGTGGAGATTTCTTATCTTACAAATCCACACTGAGCACTAACCCTAACCCCTGGTGGCCCTCAGATGATAAGCACTATTACATGCTTGAACAAACATGCACACAAACACACACACACACACACACACACACACACACACACACACACACACACACACACACACACACACTTCTGTGAAACGATGGAGTGGTGAAAAGAAAGAGAAAAGAAGAGAAACACTGCAACTCTGCAATGCAGGACACACACTCATAAACACATCTCTCTCTCTCTCTCTCTCTCTCTCTCTCTCTCTCTCTCTCTCTCTCTCTCTCTTATTATTATTATAAATCCTGACTTTCTGTCAGGTTCTTATACCTATTGGAATGCATATACTGTACATTGCAATGTCCTCTAAAACAAAAACATGTATGTGATGACATAATCATGTCAGAGAAGGCGGGACTAACATTTCAACCACCATAATATCGATCAGCGCTGTGTGACCTCTTGGTCCTCCAACAGTTTGACTCCTCATTAGCTGTGTTTGTATTGCACTCCACCATAGCCTCAATGACTTTGTTTTTCTTTGTTTCTATTTTGACCAAGACAAATCTGTAAACTTGCTGAATTTGTGTTAAAGATCAGAAAAAACTGGTTTGAGTTCCCCAAGCTTTCTGTGATCCACTCTCCAAGAGAGAGCTTTTATGAATTGGATGGAGGCGGAGGGAGCAGCAGACGAAGCAAAAGAAAAATATTGGAAAAGATGAAAGAAAAGCATGAATGGGATGAGCCCAGAATGTAGAAGAATGGGGAAGAATGCAGGAAAGAAGAATCAATGCAAGAAGAATGAATGGCAGAAAAATGAAAGGGGGAATAAAAAAAGCTAAAGTGAAAAACTGCTAAGGATACTTGAATGGAACCAGAAAGTACAGATGAGAAAACCCATCATTAAGGCCTCGATATACTCCAGTTTGGTATGCTAATGCTACGCAAGCAGCATTGTTCACATACTCCACTGTGTACTATACAGGGCCTGAAGTTAACTTTTTTGGCCACCAGCCTCTGTGGCAGGTGGATTTTGAAATCCACCTGCTCGTGGAGGACTCGTGGTCCTTAATGGTCTCCAACTTTAAATTTTTCGTTCCAATTACAAATGGATTCGTTCTTGCTTTTTCTGAGCCATATCTCCGGCAATCCCTACAGTGCATCTCCTCTGTTTTATCGTCATACACCAGCCAGTCCCTTTCCAGTTTCCATTTCGAATTAAAACGTCTTTTTTTAATCTTTTTTTGAATCGTCATCTTTTTTCCGGTCTGTAACAGCCAGCGGCCTCTTCACCCCAGCTATATGCCGCCACATTTTGTTTCGAAAATCCAAGAGAATGGCGGGGCTTGCTTAACAAAAACAATAGGCTACGTGATTGGTCAACAACACAACACTTGCTCAGTGTTGTGTTGTCTTATTGGCTACCTACCAACGTGGCAGGTAGCTGTGTCCACTAGGAGGCAAGTCAGCGCCAAAACATTTTCTACCTGACCAGAAATACGTTGACTACTTCCAATTTTGTACAACCACAATAAACATGGCGACAGAGGAGGAGGTATTGTTTATGTATGAGAAGACGACAGAAACAGCGGCAGTGATGATGGTACATTAGACCATTAAACTTATCCCGACATGACGACGGAGAGTACGTTTCTGTCATTCTACCAATGAGACAAATTGCCTTTGAAAAGTTTAGTTTAGTTTATTTGATGTGGACATCACAGTAGCATTAGAATTGTACCTGTAAGATGTATGTATGCACAAGGACCAGATGCACTGTGTTTAGTGTTTGTAGCGAAACACTCATTTACAACAACTTTCCACAGTTGTTTTTTTTAAAAGTTAAAATAGAAAAGAGAAAAAAAAATACATGCACAAATACTTACACTAAAATACATACACAAAATACAGGGGCCTCATGTACGAAGACTTGCGTGGATTTCCTACTGAAACTTGGCGTACGCCAAAACCCAGAAACTGTCGTACGCACAAATAAATTCAGATGTATCAAAGTGTGCGTACGCATGGATCCAAGCGCGTTTCTTTGTACATCCCGATCAACGTGGAACTGAGCGCACGTGCAGATGTGGCAAACTCCTCCCTGTCCATGCCCCCATTTAAATATACAAATTTATGTAAATAGGCCCTGGACCTGAGATTCACCTCTATCCGATCAGATAAAACAAGCAAGTGTGGCACAGAGGATATTTATATATTATTGCCACTTACTTAAATGTGTTATTTTATATGTATGTACTTTATTTGGCATTTTTACAGACACCCCCCATTCAATTTTAAGCATTATTATTATTATTATTATTATTGTTATTATTATTATTATTATTATTATTAAAGGCACGAGACCACCCGCGGCTATATAAACGGTGGGCTGCGCTGCGTTCTTCAGTCGGCAGTTAACCGGGACCAGTAAAGCCACTGAAGACCAGCCGACTAACTTGTCTTTTTGTTTAATTGATTCTTTCAGAATAACATCTTTTCTAAAATATGCCAACCCTTGAGTCAGCTTGCACTCTATGGGTGTAACACAAGCATGAACAAAGGAAAGAAAAGACATTTCACAGAGTCCGAGTTGGAGATTGGCGGAGGGATATTCTCTCTGGTCGCCTGTCAGCAGGGATCAATATGAAGAGGAAGGAAATGAGTGGGAGCGTGTGTGTGAGGCGGTACATGCCGTGGGGTCCGAGCAGTGCACACACACAGGTGAAAAATAAGTGGTCAGATCTGAAGGTGGAGGGTGAAGCGGAGGAATATATTATATGCGTCACTTTCATGCCGCACACTTGGAAGACCACTAGGTGGCGCTGTTTTTGAGCAAATTCCGTAACGCTAATAACCCCCGCATACTTTGTCGCACATTCGAAATCGGCTTATGAGCCAATTGTCATCGTTTGCAAGTAAATCCTCGCGTTCCCTAAATACTCGCTCACGTTGGATTGCACCATTTGCAAGGTCCTCTAACAATGCTAACGCTGCCATCGGTAATACCATTTTCTTCATCACATTGCGCATGCTTTTATATCCACCCGTATAATTGCAAACACAGTGGGTATGTTAATTGTTCATAAGTGTGTCTCTGACGTGCACATCACTCTGATGACTAATTGTTTTTGACATTATTAACAGTTTCCCAGCGTCACCTATAAGTGTCACCAAAGGAACAATAGCTGTAGAAACGTGCGTACACCAGCCATGAAGTTGACGTGAGGCACCGCACATTTCCACGGTCATTTCACGTTTTATACATCTGAACGTGAGCGTGGAACGCCATTTTTTTTTGCATACGCCACGTTTTTGTGCGTACGCAACCTTCGTACATGAGGCCCCAGGTGTCTACAGGGGTATTAGGTGTGAGGGTTCTGTGTTTTGTGTGTCTTTGCCCTGCTTGTCTTTTCCCCGCCTTCTGGTTCTTCCCCTCTGCAGGGTGGAGCTGATGAAGCACACCTGCAGCCACTCACTCATCTCAACCTCCATAAAGCCTCTGGTCCTCACCCTACTCCCCTGCCAGATAATTCCGTCTCGTCGGTAGAGCTGACCATGTTCATTTCAGTGAAATCTTTCCTGTCTAGTTCGCCATCTTGTGATTAACTTGTTCTTTTCTTTGTGTGTTTTGTTTAGTTCCCTGTGCTTCGCTGCCTCGTGCCTGTGTTCCTGTGTTCGCCTCGTTCGTGTGTGTTTTCGTTCTGGACTTTCCTGGCCTGCCTTTGCCGGACACCTTTCGTTATTTTTTTAGAGAAACTTTGGTTTGAATAAACATTTTGTGCACCTTTACGCCAGTCCGGTCTCTGCTTTGGGGTCCAAATCTCATAGGCCATAACAGAATTATCTGGCCACAAAATGGACCCCGTCGAGACCTCTAATCTCCGACAGGCTTTAGTGAGTCAGGGGGTCCGCATGGGACAACACGAGGAGGCACTGAAGCAGATAATGGACACTCTGCATCGCCTTTCTGCAGGAGTGTCTCAACTTGGGAGCCGTTTTGATCAAGTTTCCACACACCTCCTCTCCGCTCCAGTTCCAGCCTCTGCTCCAGCCCCAGCCTCACCGCCAGCTCCGAACTCCGCTCCGGTTCCTCCATTCAACCATCCCCGTGAGCCCTTCATCCCCACGCCAGCCAGGTATTCAGGAGTTTTAGGGACCTGTAGCCAGTTTCTCCACCAGTGCTCGCTAGTTTTTGATCAGCAGCCTTTAACATACTCCACTGATAAATCCAAGATTGCATTTATTATGAGCTTGCTGTCTGACAAAGCATCTGCCTGGGCTTTGGCTGTGTCAGACAGCAACTCCCCCTGTGTAGCTCATTTCTTTTGTTTACCGCGGAGATGAGGAAAATGTTCGATCACCCCATACAGGGTAAGGAGACTAGTAGCCGGCTCCTCTCGTTAAGCCAGGGATCCAGCACAGTCTCCCAGTATGCTGTGGATTTTCGTATTCTGGCAGCTGAGTGTGGGTGGGATGAGAGAGCTTTACAGGGGATTTTTGTCAAGGGGTTGAGTGAGGAGCTCAAGGATGAGCTAGCAGCTAGGGACGAAACATCTTCCCCTTGATGAGCTTATTTCCCTAGCTACTCGCCTTGATATCCGCCTCCGTGAGAGATGCAGGGAGAGAGCAGCCAGGCTTAGTCCCCCTCCTTCCTGGTCTGCCCGGCCGCCTGCGCTTTCTCCTCCTCCTGGTCCACCCGCTTCCAGTGGTTCTCCGTCGGCACCCTCATCGCTCCCCAGCACGGAGGAACCTATGCAGCTGGGCAGGACGAGGCTCTCTCAGGTTGAACGACTTCGACGACGGCGCCTTGGGCTCTGCATTTACTGTGGTCAAGCCGGCCATCTTCTCGCCCAGTGTCCAGTTTTGCCAAAAAAGCAGGCTCACCAGCCATAGGAGGGAGACTGGTGAGCCATACCTCCGTCCCTTCCTCCCCCCCTCAATGTCTCCAGCTAAAAGGTACTGTGTTTTGGGCTCATGTTTCGTTTCCTCTGGAAGTACTCGTGGACTCTGGTAGAGTTGAGCCGGATACTCAGCTGAAACGAGTATCCGGTACGGATAAAGCACTTTTGCCGAGTACTAGTATTATACGAGTAATACGAGTCAATATCTGTGCTCGGATTGAATGAAACACCTCATTGGGTAGCTGACTGTGTCAGCGTTCTGTGATAGGCTACAGCGCCCCTCCCCTACACAATGCAGATGTGTTGTGTCCCGCTGTGATCACTCACACACAGAACAGCTCTCTGTCTCTCCCTCAGTCACTCAGGTTTGTGGGTCGTTTTCCGTTAATGTTTAGGGTTTCTTCAGCTTCAGGTTTGTTATTACTTAGGTTGGTACTTACTTATGAACCAGTAGAGTTCTGGTAAACGTGGGTTCGTTCAGACGTGGTGCCGACTCGCGTTGCGTCTCTGCCTGTCGGAGATTTTTTTTTCTTTTTCTTTTTTTAACCGTCATCTGGCTGCCTGGCTCTAACCAGTTTTTTTTTACTTCACGCACGGTGTCCGACACTTTCTTGCTGTATTTCGTGAAAAAATAAAGCTAGTAGTGGTATAAATATTGGAAATCAAGCTACACACACACATATACACACACACACACTCTCTCTCTCCCTTTTTTTTTTTTTTTTTTCAATGCTAATGCTGTCCTGTAAACAGTTTTCTAATCAGCAATAAATAACAATTTCAGATCAACCCATATCAATTGCATGGTTAAAATAACATACCGGTTAAAACCTTGCTCATTTCAAGACAACCCGACCCACTTCCGGGTTAAATCCCGCCCACTTCCGGGTTAGGCCCCGCCCACTCCGAGTACAAATACAGATAATTCATATGGTTAACAGATACAGATACAGATAATGCTGTAGTCGCTCATCCCTAGACTCTGGTGCTGATGACAATTTTATTGACTCTTGCCTTGTCTCCCAGCTTAACCTTCCCTCTGAGCCCTTACCCACAGCTAAGGACGTGGTTGCCCTCGACGGGAAGCTCCTTGGTCGAGTTACTCACCGCACTGCCCCTCTGTCACTGCTCCTCTCTGGTAACCACCATGAATCCATTTCTTTTTTTATAATTTCCTCTCCTACTACCCCTCTAGTGTTAGGACTCCCCTGGTTAAGGCTTCACAACCCCCACATTGACTGGTCCACTTCTACCATCACCAATTGGAGCCTTTTTTGCCACTCTCACTGCCTTCACTCCACTGTTCTTACCACTGTTCCCACTACCTCACCTACACCCAGCCCTGTTGACCTCACTTTAGTCGCTGCGCAATATCACAACCTCCAGGAGGTTTTTAGTAAGGACCGCGCCCAATCTTTGCCACCCCACAGACCCTATGACTGCGGCATAGATTTGCTCCCCGGCGCCCCTCTACCTTCTAGTAAGCTGTATAACCTCTCCAGACCTGAAAGGGAGGCCATGGAGACCTACATAACTGACTCCCTCGCAGCAGGACTTATTCGTCCCTCCTCCTCACCTGTGGGGGCGGGTTTCTTCTTTGTAGAGAAGAAGGATAAGACCCTTTGCCCCTGTATAGACTTCAGGGGCTTAAATGACATAACTGTTCGAAATAAGTACCCTCTGCCCCTCATTGATTCAGCCTTCAGCTCGCTTCACGAGGCCACCATCTTCACTTCAAGTTGGACCTCAGGAATGCTTACCATCTGGTAAAAATAGGTTTGTATTTGTTTACCTGGATGACATGCTTATATTTTCCCGGTCCCTTGAGGAACATGTTCAGCAGATCAAGCTGGTTCTTCAAAGACTCCTGGAGAACAGATTGTACGTTAAAGCTGAGAAGTGTGAATTCCATGTGTCATCTGTGCAGTTTCTAGGTTTTGTGGTGGAGAAGTGGCAAATCAGAGCCGACCCTGCCAAGGTTCAGGCAGTGACTGACTGGCCCATTCCTACAGATAGAAAGCAGCTAGAGAGGTTCCTGGGGTTCGCCAACTTCTACCGCAGGTTTATTAGAGACTACAGTAGTGTCGCCTCGCCGCTTACTAAGCTAACCTCTGTGAAGACTCCCTTTTTGTGGTCCTCTTCAGCAGATGTGGCTTTTAGCAGACTGAAGTGCCTGTTTTCCTCTGCACCTGTGCTTGCTCACCCAGACTCCGCAGCTCAGTTCGTGGTGGAGGTCGATGCCTCGGACACGGGGGTAGGAGCTGTTCTCTCTCAGCGTTCCACCTCTGACCGGAAGCTACATCCCTGTGCCTTTTTCTCCCGCCGACTCACACCGGCGGAGAGAAATTATGACGTGGGTAACCGTGGCTCTCCAGGAGTGGAGGCACTGGCTGGAGCTCCACCTTTCCTTTTATTGTCTGGACTGACCACAAGAATCTCTCCTACCTCCGTTCGGCCTGCAGGTTGAATTCTCGCCAGGCCCGGTGGGCGTTGTTCCTGGGCCGTTTTAACTTCAGCCTCACCTACCGGCCCGGCTCCAGGAACACCAAGCCGGATGCCTTGTCTCGCCAGTTTGCCCTTCAGGAGGGGGACCCATGTGGGGAGACCATCTTGCCCTCTACGTGTGTGGTTGGAGCGGCCAGGTGGGAGATCGAGGGGTTGGTCCAGGAGGCCCGTGAGAACCATCAGGACCCTGAAGGCTGTCCACCCAACCGGCTGTATGTACCTCCGCCTGCCAGGTCCCCTGTACTCCAGTGGGGACACGCCTCCAAGGTAGCTTGCCACCCTGGTTTCCATCGCACTCTAGCCCTCCTGCAGCAGCGTTTCTGGTGGCCCACTATGTCCTCCGACACCAGGGAGTTCGTCGCCGCCTGCTCCGTCTGTGCACGCAGTCCCCCACCCGCCTCCCACCGCCCTCCCGCTGGTCTTCTTCGCCCCCTTCCTGTTCCTCACCGGCCATGGTCACATATCGCTGTGGACTTCGTCATGGGCCTGCCCCCATCTGAAGGTAGCACCACAATCCTGACTATTGTTGACCGTTTTTCCAAGGCTGTGCACTTCATTCCCGTCCAAGCTTCCCTCAGCCCTGGAAACTGCCGCTCTGCTCGTCCAACATGTGTTTCGGCTGCATGGCATCCCTCAGGACATTGTTTCGGACCGTGGGCCCCGGTTTTCGTCTCAGGTTTGGACGGAGACGGAGCGGGCCAACCAGGACTTGGAGACCACTCTTCGTTGTGTCACCGCTCGCCACCCAGCCTCCTGGTCCACCCACCTTCCCTGGATAGAATACGCCCATAACTCCCTGGTTTGCTCCGCCACAGGTATGTCTCCCTTCATGGCATCTAATGGTTTCTAGCCCCCACTGTTTCCCTCGCAGGAGGCGGACTCAGCTGTGCCCTCGGTGCAGGGTCATCTCTGACGCGCCCACCGGGTTTGGCGGGAAGCCCGGGCAGCCCTCTCCCGCACAGCAGCCCGGAAGAAGAGGTTGGCGGACCTGCACCGGACCCCTGCGCCTGACTACCAGCCTGGGCAGAAGGTTTGGTTGTCTTCTCGGGACCTTCTTCTACAGACCGATTCCAAGAAACTGGCTCCTAGGTACATTGGCCCATCCGTTATTGACCGGGTGATAAATCCCTCGGTGGTGAGGCTGAGGCTTCTGCCTGCCCTAAAGGTACACCTGTCCTTTCATGTTTCCCTCCTGAAACCAGTTTCCACCAGCCCACTGTCCCCTTTAGCCGAACCCCCTCCACCCCCTCGGATCATCGATGATTCTGGCCTGTTCTGGCCTGCCTGTGTCTCCTTCCAGTCTGTGAAGGAGGGCAGCATCCGGCTCCTAGCCTTGCTTCATCTTCCTTTGTACACCACGTGCTGTGCTTGGCGAGGGACCAGATGCTATAGACAGGCTTGGTGTAGTGACGTTGAAAGTTATTGGGTTTGGTCTATGGATGCTTCCAGGGCAGCTTTGTCCAGAACGACCCAGGTTCATGCTGTCATCCTCATGATGTTCTGCTGTACTTTACATTTCAGGGTCTATATCAAACTGTATGTTGTATGCATACACGTACTTAATGTGAAGTATATTACGTCCTTAATAAGGAACTTCATTGAGCTTGTCATTCAAATATCCCCTTGCCGTCCCTAGAGGTGCTTACACAGAGGAACTGCCACACAATTCAATTTCACTGTTATCTTTCTAGAAATCACAACAAAGGAATAAAGAAAACAATACATTGAATGAGAGGCCACCTTCATCTATAGCTCCATGTTCTGTTTTGTTTTCAACCACACCACTCCTCTTGTAATTTCGACTCTTGCCCCCAAACATTATTTGAAGAATCGGTGCTGCTCGCAGTTATAGGATACATATGCAAGCCTTCTCTCAAAAAAGGTACTGGGGGGGAGAGATTATCCTGGCTGCCACAGATATTCAACACTGTGTGTCTATTCCAGCTCTCTGGAACAAACAAGGAACCGTGAAACTTTGCTGTTCATACAGGTATGACACATTTGTATATTCACAGAAAGTGACATGCATCATAAAATAAATCCTGACTTCCTCACCTTGTTATTTTACTTCCACAAACTGACATAAGGGGTCAAACACTGTACCTTTCATCTCAGAGTCAAACACCTTAACCTCTAGACTACCCTGTTCCTGTTGCCCTCCAGCCAATCACAACTGGCTAATATGTTGTGTCAATCATATCCAATTTTGAATGGATTAAAATCACATTCCTCAGGTTGTTTTGGTCATGGTTTGTCTCATGCCAATCACCTTGTTCTGCTTTGAAATACTTAATTTTACATACTTTTTATGCTTTTACTTTTACGTAGTTAGTAACATAAGCTTTTGGAAAAATTATATTTGTTAGCCCTAATACTGTTATAATACAGTTTTTCCACCTACATATTTCCACCACAATTTAATAAAATAGCATGCCAGAGTGAAATACATGTGTGAACCGAGTCGGTCATGGACACAAATGTCTGTAAATGCTGAATATGGACAACAACAAAGAGTGTATAAGACAAGAGTCAAGGAAAGGTGAATATTTAAAGATGGTGGTGGTGAATATTTTATAGGCAATAAGGCCAAGGAGAATGTTAAGATGAAATGAACAGGGGGGAGAAATGAAGAATGAGAGGAAGGTATACATTAAAGAGCGAGTGACTGTGATAGAAACAGAGACAGAGTTAGACAGAGGGAGATAAAGAGAGACGCAGCGAGAGGCAGAGATGAAGACAGAAACAAAGAGAGAGACAGACAGACAGAGAGACAGAAAGAGGCGGCGGAGGAAGAAATAAGAGAGACCCGAGAGGGAGAGGAAGTGAGACGCATAGACAGAAAGAGAAGACAGAGATGGAGGCAGTGAGAGGGAGAAAGCGATAGAGACAAAGATAGAGAGATCTACAGAGAGATGAGAGGGAGAGACAAACAGAGCAATACGAGAGAGACAGAGACAGACAGAGAGAGAGAGAGAGAGACAGACTAAGCGACGGCGACGGGAGAGAGAGATAGAGACAGACATATAGAGAGAGATATGGGAAGAAAAACAGCCAGAGAGATGGAGGTGGTGGAGGTTTATGTGAGGATGTAGCACTCAGGGGACCTCCATCAACACTTGTTTTCCGGGAAAAGCAAACATTTGTCTCAAAATTGAAACAAACACGTATTCATGTGCAAAAAAGATTCAATTTCCTTTGAATTATGAAAACCAACATGGAATTCCTTCTATTTTTTTCCTGTCTCTGCTCTGTGTTTGATGAACACAAAGACTGAACAAAACGAGAGAAAAACAGCAACAGCACAGCAACCCCCCCCACCTCCCACCCGAACCATATGTCTCTGAATCAAACACAGTCTGGGCTCCGATGTACAGACTGTTGGAAAAGTGGAAAAACTGATACGGAAGCACTGCAGTCAAGCCAATTTAAGCAAAATATTTAATTGTTCAGTCAGTTATTCGCTCATTCATCCATTTGTGCCTGTGTGCAAAACATTCATTCACACACACTCATTCAATTGACGTTCATTGATCCTATAGAAAGTTATTTCTATAGTATCCAATAGAAATACTGCAGTCATTGAAGTTTAGGCAAAATTAAGCATATTCCATTAAGTTATTTGCTACTTTATTCTTTCATTCATTCATTCATCTGTTTGTGACTGTTTGCACAAATGGATTCACTCACATTCATTTGATGGCTACATATGGATTTTATGAATATGTTCCCCTGTCAGCGACGTACTGTTGAACCAATCAAACATTATTTATAGTGCACCTGTCATGCAAAAATGACAATACAAAGTGTTAAACAAGAGAATCAACACATCAACAACCACAAGAAATATAATACATGTAATTTGTTAAAAATAACTAATCATTTAGACTAGGACTCTCTGGCGGTGTCTGGTGATCGGCTTTTCGTGGCTGTGTTTCCAGACTGCAGATTCACCTGAGAGTGAAGTCCTTCAGAATCAAAGAATTCTCCAATATCTACCTGTAAACCGCAAATAAAACATGGGCCAGCTAGCGCTTCAGGCCAGGGGCCGATGCCCAGAGGGGGTTCTTGCCCAGGGGGGATTCCTGCCCTGGGGGGCGACAAGGTCGAAGGGTGGGAGGCTGGGTAGATTTGCAGTTAACTTCAGTGAAACTTCACTGAACATCTGGGCTTTGATGTGTGGGTGTTAATCTGTGTGTGTGTGTGTGTGTGTGCCGCGTGTGTGTGTGTGGTTGAGTGTGTGGGTGTTAATCTGTGTCGATGCATGTGTGTGTGTGTGTGTGTGTGTGTGTGTGTGTGTGTATGCATGTGTGCGTGCGTGCATGCGTGTGTGTGTGTGTGTGTGTGTGTGTGTGATTTGCACACAGGGTGAATTAAAGTACTACAAAGTAAAGTACTTTGATTGGTTGAAGATTTTGTTGTCTTGTGAACTAATACATAATTAAGAACATCTGAAATGTTATATTTTCCAATAATGGAATTACCATTTGTAAAAAATACAGTTTAAAAATCTTGGAAATTGCACTCAAATGTTAAGGAGATAAGGTAACAAAAAAGAGCTGCACAAATGTGAAAGTATGAAATATGAAAATATGAATATAAGATACTCTATCCTATTCTATATTGAGTATCCTATGAGGCAAACTGAAGGATGATCAGCTCAAATGATTATGTTTTATTCATGCCTCTTAAAGCATAAATGTGATATTTATTTTATATAATACACTTGAATTATACAGACATATTGGGGATCGTTTGGGTGCGTGGAATTTTTGGTGAGTATAGAGCCATATTGTTATTAGGTATTATAACATGGCCTGGGTGAATACTCGATTCTGATTGGCTGGAGAGGTGCTGATTATTTTTCAATAACATGCACGGCTATGACATGATCGTTACATAAGCAGTCTCATCACCGGTCTAAAAATGAATGCGCCAAACAAAACATTAATAACTTGGACGGGACTACGTTTAGAAAGCTTCCCCGTTGCCATGTCGTTAATAAGATCGTCTCTATTTACTGGAGTAATAAGGTAACGTTGCCAGGTCGTTACTAAGATCGTCTCCATTTACTGGAGTAATAAGGTAACGTTGCCATGCCTTTACTAAGATTGTCTATATTTACCGGAGTAATAAGGTAACGTTGCCAGGTCGTTACTAAGATCGTCTATATTTACCGGAGTAATAAGGTAACGTTGCCAGGTTGTTACTAATATCATCTCTATTTACTGAAGTAATAAGGTAACGTTGCCAGGTCGTTACTAAGATTGTCTCTATTTTCTTTGGTAATAAGGTAACGTCTGCATTCCATATGAATCTCATGTTAACTATTAGTCAGACCCATATATTTCTCCGGTCATTTGCCGTTTGTTTCCAGGAACACAAAAAGTAGTGCGAGCTGAGACAGAATTACCCCAAAATATGATTCAACACCCTTATATTTGAATGATTCGCAAGTGGCCATGGTATAAGCGGGATAATCCTTACCTATACCACAGCCAGTGAAATTTATAGTGGTAAGAGGTGTGCATTATGTAAGTAATAAACCTGTCCCATTATTGGAAAATAACGATGCAATGTATAATGCACTTCCCAAAGGCAAACCATCTTCAGCCCCCCATTGTGCATTATTTTTCAATAACAGCACACCTAGTCATGGATTATCCCTTACTTATTTCATACACAAATTATTTACATTATCTTATGCAGATGATTCATCCTAAGCCTCTTAAAATGTTTTGAAAAACATTTCTTTATTTTTTGATAGTGTCAATGAGGATCTTTCAATCCCGTGACCCATTTCTCTGTGGTTTTCCCAAGCTTTGCCCTCTTGACCGTGAGGTCAAGATTAAGCCAGTCATGGGTTGTTGATTGGCGGGGTCAGGCAGGGATCAAGACCCAAGATGGAGGGCCACCCACCACAGAGACCATCAGGACCTTGCTGACACTAGCAAAAAAAATACAAACATTTATATTATTTATCCACAAATAATAATAATATATATCATATAAATAATAATACATGAATACAAAAGAAGTACCAAGTGACCTGAGGCAGGATGTGTAGGCCTTCATGCGATGTCATTCATTAAGAGGACATATTTGGTCATTGTATCCTGTTTCCAAAATCCTTTGCATCGTCACATTGGAGACAGGGGAATTGACTTGATATATTCCTCTAATGGAGCAGAGGGTATATCAAGCAATATGAATAGACAGTATGGTACTGGGTTTGAGCCCCAATTTCCACAGTCTACCTGCAGACATCCTTGAGCCAGATGCCTTGACCCCTACCTGCTCGTTCATGACATGTATCTGAATTCCCTGTAAGTTGCTTTGGATATAAGTGTCTGATAAATGATTGAATAGTAAATAATAGGATAGTAGGTTAGGTGTAATTTTATGCGGTGTGTTATAGCATTATGAAATCGAGATTATTTATATCAAGCCAAGGTTTACAGATAGATGAACATAGCCATCCATGCCTGAAACTAACAGCGTACATAAACTATATTTACACTCCAAAATCACTTTTTTTTCTCTTTTCTTTTTCTCACATTTTTCTCTCTCTCTTCGGTTTCTCCGGTCTTTGCACTCCTCCGTGTCGTGCGATTAGCTCTCCCTGCATCCCATCTCGCACCCCAGCAGCACAGATGATAAGCAGTTTTTTCTGAATGCAAATCAATTTCTAGATATTTTATATTTTATGCCTCGGCTGCACGACACGGTTGACCCGCAGGTTCAAGTGAATTGCGGAGAAGAGGCCATTTTGGAGAATTCAATCTGTGGCTCTCTGGCCGTGGCCATTCAATGTGTCAGCAGTAGCACCCTGGGGATCCTCTCTCTCCCCCTCTCACCCCCCCTCTCTCTCTGTTTTGCTAGGCTATACTCTTTCCCTCTCTCTCTCTCTCTCTCTCTCTCTCTCTCTATCTTTACCCTCCTCTCTCTCCCTCGCTCTCTGGCTCTCTTTCTATTTCTCTCTCATCTCGTCGTTCTCTCAGTTTGATATGCTACACTCTCTGTTTCTCTCGCTCCCTTGCTCTCTCTCTCCCTCTCTCCTTCTCTTTTAAGCAGAAGGACCCTGGGGATCCTCTCTCTCCCTCTACATCTCTCTCCCTCACCCTCCCTCTACACCTCTGCTGTGCTATGTTCTCTCTCTCTCCCCTCCCTAGTTCTTCTCTACTAAACTCTCTTTCTTCCTCCCTTACTCTCTCTATCTCCCCCCTTCCCTCTCGCTCCTTCTTTCTATTCACCTGCCCTCTCTCTCCCTCTGCTACGCTCCATCTATTGTCTCCCATTCTTCTTCCACTCTCGTTTTTTTGCATGAGTCTAACTCATCCTATCTCATCCTGCAGCATTTTGTGTGTGTGTGTCTCTCTCTCTCTCTCTCTCTCTCTCTCTCTCTGTGGTGTGTCAGAATTATCATCATCATTTCTGAAATAAAATACACAACATAATCTCCACAACACAGATGAAAAGCCTTTGGCCTATAATGCTTTCCTGTCTCCTGTTTGCGCCCCTTCCTGTATTTTAAAGATGGTGCTACTGCAAAACCTGTTCCTTTTTACTTGTCTTTGCATGTAGATTTGCTATTAACCTCATACCCAGAGCATCTCACAATACCACGAGTGCAGTGTGTACATTCTCAGTATGCAAGGCCTCAGTTAGAAGGCAGTTTTTACCCTATGGACCTTATTTTACCTGGCTGTGTGGGGGAACTGAATGCAGAGTGCATTATTTTTCGGCGGCGGTAAGCGGCGGTTAGCAACCTCGGCTTAGCCTCGGTCACATGACCACCCACGGCGTACATTAATTCAACTCGAAAAGGTTTTTCCTGGAGAAAATGCGGTGAGTGCTGTGCTGTAAATGAGGTTAAAAATATTTTGTATAAAGCCACATAGTTTAAGACGTATAGAAATGTGGATTAGCTGAACTCCAGTGAAAATATTTTAATAGAGTTCAAAAGGTTAAGGAGTAAGCGTAACAGTATAAACATACATACCATTTTAATAATGTCAAACAGTTTTAACAAAGTTAAAGAGTTGAACAAATAGCTAAACTAAAGTCACACAGTTTGAACCTTTAAACATAAAACCTAAGTATTAGACATAGTATAAGCATGATTAGTAGTAGTATTAGTATGATAAGTAGTATAACTAGTTAGAAGTGGTAGCCCTTGGTGTGATAACAAAAAAGCCATCGCCATCAAATTGAATAAAGGTGTAAAAGAGGTGACTGTTGTGTTAAGAAAGGGGAGCGTAATGTAAAATAAATGGGGGTCGTTGCATGAACGTCGATGCTCAACAAGTATAGTAGTATAGTAGTCAGTGGCGTAAATATCGACGGTGCAACCGGTGAAAAAAAAAAGGACTGGGACCAAAGGCTCGGTTCGCCCCCCCCCCCCCCCCGTCAACAATCGCGCAACCCCAGGGCCAGTCCAGGACAAAATTGCCGAATTCTGTTCCCAGTCCACCCCGGGTGTGTGTGCGCTTGTGTTTAGGGCGGGGGCACAAAAAAAATGTTTGCACCGGGGCCTATCACCATGATGTTATGCCACTGATAGCAGTAGTATAAGTCCAGTCATTATTTTAACGCCAGTGAAACATGCTGCTTGGCAACACTCACCTAATAACATAACAGGACAGCCTGTCATGGTTTCTCCTTTACATAACACACATCTCTCACCACGAGATGCGGTTCCGAAATCAGCCGGCATTCAGCGAGCGTTTTCAACCAAGATGGCCGTGAGGTGAATGGGGCCCATTGTTAGCTTTTTCTGTCCAAAATTATTTCTATTTTTCTACCTTTCGTTAAGTGCTCTAGTGTCTGTCAGGGTATCTGGCTTCGGTCTGCCCCACTCTGGGTCGGAGCGGTCTGTACTTTGTGTTTCCTGGACGACGGAGCAGTTAAACCTAATGGAGTCAACCTTTGATGAGCAACAAAATCACCAGGCGGCTATTTTTTTAATGCACAGGTTTGAAAAAGAATGTTGAAAAAAAAAGTTTTCTTTCTCTTTTTTACTGGGTGTGCATTTTTGGGTGTGCATTTAAGCATGCGGCCGGTGAGAGCATTTATGTGCTGTGCTTCTTGTTTTTATTTAGTTTGTGTGTGTGTGTGTGTGTGTGTGTGTTTGTGTGTGTGCGTGTGGTCATGTGCGCGCGTGTGCGTGCGTGCGCATGTTCATGTGTGTGCGTGTGGTTTTGTGCGTGCTTGTGTGTTTGTGTGTGGATGTAAGTACCAGAGAGTGGCTGAGAAAGAGAGAACGTACTTTTTTTTATCTCTGTCATTTTATGTTTGACAAACCACATATGCACCACATGTGTGTGGTGTGTTGTATATAACATATCAGTATACAAATCTATTTCTCTCCATCTCTCTCTCTTCATGCAGTGACTTGAATGTTTGTCTTAGATTGAGAACAAGCTAGATAATCTACATATGGAAATCCTTTCAATGGTTCAATTGTTTTCCCCGGCTCACAAACATGGCCACCTAAGTGAGTGTGTGATGTCATTTCTTTGGACACAGAGAAAAGAAAACGCAGAGAGAATACAGATGGCATAATGGGATGAGCTGGGATCAAGAACATGAGAGAGAGAGAGAGAGAGAGAGAGAGAGAGAGAGAGAGAGAGAGAGAGAGAGAGAGAGAGAAAGAAAGAGTGGGACTCTGTTGATTAGTTTAATCTAACATGAATGCAAATTATATGCAAATGAGCCTAAAATATATGCTGATTAATATGCAGGCGGTGAATACACGCAGCCTTGTGTTTTTAGTCATCTACACACTTGTATTCATGGCTATTGCTCACACTCCAAACGCCAAACTTGGGGGGGTCCACACTTGAATAAAACACATCAGGTACAAACAGTGTCCTCAGGCTTTAACCTGACGAGAGACAGAGAACCAGAGGAGTCCAAACAGCATCCCCCATGAACAACATGACTCAAGACTGGATGGGTTTTACAGTAGCAGGCCCTTCCGGCTGGCCGTCTGGAGCGAGCATCTCTCTCACCTGACATGTAGAGGCCTCGCCTGTTACTTTTAAATAGGGATGCACAATATACATCGGCTCCGATAAATGATCGGCCGATAATGGGAAAATTATTATGTATTATTCCAATAATTACATTATAGACGATAAATAGAGCCGATAATTCAAAGCCAATATTGCTTCAATTGGCTTAACAAGCGCTGCACATTGTTGTCACGCTCATGACGTCAAACTTCTGCCCCTGAGTAGATTGGGTTTGCAATTATTAGTGATCAGTTGATTGGTCACAAATTACAGGTTATTATCTTCGCTATTATCGGTTATCGGCCATGAGAAGCAGGTAATTATCGTTATTGTACGGTTGAAGAAAAATCATTCCTGTGCATCCCTACTTTTAAAGTTTTTAAAAACTCACTAGAATCATCATCATCATCATCATCATCATCATCATCATCATCATCATCATCATCACCATCATCATCAACTTTATTGACAGACTGAGTCCATTAGAACACAAACAAGGCACAATACATAAAATAAAAACATTGCCACTATTTCTGTATGAACAGGCCTTTACTCAGTAATTTTAGCATCTGATCCCCATGTCTGTATCTATTTTGTTTTTTTTACCAAATTACTGTATTTTGTTTATTTTCATGTGTTTTACCTTTATACATTTTGTTTGTTTTCTTATTATTTATTTTCTGTTTTATTATTGTATTAATTCTTTGTTTTATTGAAATGGAGCAAGAACTTGCCTTAAGTGGAACAATTAATCAATAATTAAGTAAATCATAAATAGTACTAATTATATTGGGAACCACTGTCCTAATGAACACATTTTTTTGTGGGAAAAGAGAAATAATGTGATTGACTAGTGAAGCCTAACATGATACAAATAGTCAGACAATAGATTAGGATTAGATTTAGGATTAGACCTTCCCATCCTTCAGCGAACACACACACACACACACATTCTGTTCTTTTATCTTTCCTTTCTTTCATCTAGTTGGCTGATTAGCCCACATGACAACACACACACACACACACACACGGCAGTGATTAGACGAGAAACACACTGGTGTTAATTACAGATGACATGCTCTCACTTTGGCCTTTCTTTGAAGAATATTTGGACAGAGGTCATGGTTTAATATACTTTATGGTTTAATATAGAAGAAAACATTATCTATTCTTTCAATTATTTTGAGAATTTTGAATTTCACAGTAGACAGATGAAGCCACTTTATTTAACATTTAAATTAAACAAACACAATTTAAGTAAAATACAATTAAACAAATCTAAATGGAAATGGAAATGAATCGACAATGTATGCCCTGTATTGGGCCTATGGCCTTGGGGTGTAACCGTGATTCACAGCACATACTAGCATGCTCGACAGCATTTTTCAGAACGCTGTCCATCCACACTGAAACAGCGTTTATCACGTTTCACTTCAAGCCTCTGCTCTCATGGGCATGCCCAGATCACTTCATACTCATATGTCATTTTCGAAACCCTCCGTTTTCAAGGTAATTCAGTGAACAGTTGACCTGAACCACAATATTGAGTTGTGGACAGCTTCCCACATCAATTTCAGAGGGAAGGGTTAAGATAATGTCATTGTGAAAAGATCCACATTCTGGCTCCAACATCCTGCTAGGATTCTTCTACATGACAGACTTGTCTTGGCAGCAGGTTGATAGTTGTTGCTTGGTAGCTATTTATATCGTCATCACATTTGGCTTTCAATTTTCCTCCATTGAAAGCAATCTCACTCCATCTTGTCTCTTCTGTCGTCTTTTTCTTCTTCTTCTCTTTTCTCTGACTCTCATCTAAACTCTTTTTATGTTTTATTCTTTTGAGTTATGGCCTCCAAGTCTTGTTCCTCAGAGAGTTTAGAGATTGAGACACTCAGAGAGAGAGAGAGAGAGAGAGAGAGAGAGAGAGAGAGAGAGAGAGAGAGAGGGGGGGAGAGAGAGAGAGAGAGAGAGAGAGAGAGAGAGAGGGGACATGAATCACCATAAGAGAGACTTAGAAAAAGAGATGGAGAGAGAAAGAGAAAGAGAGGAGACAACGAGCTGTGCACAATGAATGACATACACATACATACACTCACACAAACTCACAATTCACATACATACTAACTCAGAAATATTTGCGCACGCACACCAACATTAAATGCACTCAAGAAACACAAATGTTAATATCATTGGACAAATGCACAAAAAAAAAACACACAACAACAAACACACATACTGAGACTGTGCCTATGCTAATGCAATTAAACACTGGCAAAAGGAGTGAGAGGCAGGTAGAGAGAGGAGAGAGAGAGAGAGAGAGAGAGCGAGAAGGAAGACATTAGCAGGGGAAGAGGGGAAGGGAGAGGAAGAGAAGAAGAGAGGAAGGAGAAAGGAGGTGAACAGAGAGAGGGACCAAAAAAACAGAGCGTTAACAACAAAAAAGGAAATAGAAAAACAGGACGAGAGAGGGAGGGAGGAAGAGGAGAAAGAAGGTGAAGAAGAGGAGCAGGCAGAGAGAAAGGAACAGATGATGAGATAAAGGGAAACGAAAGATGTGAGGAAACACAAAAGAAGAAAGACGGAGAAACAGCAAGACGGGATATTTAATGAGCGGGTTGCAGAAAGGAGATAATGGGGAAAAATGAACAGAGGGAGGAAACAGAGGGATGGAGTGGCTGGATGAGAGAGAGAGAGAGAGAGAGAGAGAGAGAGAGAGAGAGAGAGAGAGAAGCAGAGGAGGAGAACAGAGGGAGGGGAAACGAGAGATGACCCAGAGGAGGGGTTAGGAAATGAATGTTTGTATAAATCTGCAGGGAAAGAGATTCCATTACATTCAGATCAATACACGTGTTTGTTCACTCTCTCCGCGCGCCGCCATGCACGCAGAAAGCGCACGCAGAGCGCGCACGGAGCCGCACTCGCACACCACATTTACATACATATGCAATATTATTACATTATGCACCCCGGAAGACTTCTGACACCAATTATGTGCTTTATATGCAGACATGAAAAGTCTCTCAGATCACTCACCCACACACAAACACATTCATGATTTTTGTACTTTCCGCTATCCCTCCCTCTCTTACACACAGATGCATGCACACCCACAAACCCATTCTCACACGCATGCGCGAGCACGCACACACACACACACACACACACACACGCATGTGCACACACAGACACACACATGCACACATGCACACACACACACACACACACACACAGGTCCTGACTCTGAGTTAATATAAAGGTACATTTCCAGTCATTGCCACTCTCAGGGGTCTCGTTCCACATGAGTGTGTGCTGTGAATATCACCTCTCTCTACGCCATCACCACATCTGTCAAGCCAAACTACACACCTTCCTGCAGAGTCATTTTACCTCTTCTGTGCCCCCCACAAAACTTGACTTGATCAGCCATTTTAATGGAAAACTGTCAGCACCTCGCGTTAACCCACCCCCCCCACCCCAACTCCGAACATCCTCTCTGATGTTTAAAAGACTTGGAGAGAAAAGAAAATAAATGTTTAGAAAGCCATTCACATGCCAGGAGTTTAATAATTCAACAGAAAAACAACATATAGTATGAATACATGAATGAGGAGGAACACAGTCTCTGACCCTGTCTGATATGTTTTATTTTAAAAAGTGAACTCTCCTAAAATGTTTTGGATCCTCGTCCAATCGTTTGTCTCCCTGACAGGAGCCTAATGATTGGAGTAAAGATTGGCAGGTAATTCTGAATGTGGCAGCAGGTATTTTAAGGCAACGTCCACCAGGTAGCTGGTTACAATTTCTGATCGAAATTTACGAATCGAATGACTTACAAAACAATGTGTCTTTGGGACGTCGGGCGTTGCTTTAAAAAATGTTTGTCTCGAATGGCTTACAAAATACAGACCCAATTTCTTCTGGACATAGAGCAATGTTTTATTAATCAAAAATCAAAAAAAAGTTTATTGATACAAAACAATCTGTCTGAAATGACTGATAACACATAGACACTGTGTCTTTTGGACGTCGGGCGATGTTTAATCAATATCAACCTCAGCCATGGTGTTTGGGGTCGTGTTGAGTCACACAGGGGTACAACAGTGTCTTTCACATTTCAACTTCAATTCCAATAAAAGTTGCTCTTTATTTTCTTAAAAATTACAAGTAAAATTTAAGTACAAATAGCACATACATACACACACAAACACACATGCACACACACATACACACCTTCGCCACAGCATTCTTGTGTAACCCCAGCTGAGAATGCACTAGTCAAACTATGATTAGCAGGTCGACTGGCAGTGTTTTTACCAATCTAATGATTACAGTGTTTAGGGCTCATAAGCTTCTGATTGAAGTGGCTGGGGTTAAAGCTTATTGGCTGCCCTCAGCTATGACGTCATACCCCCCCCCCCCCCCCCCTGTACTTACACACTGGGGGGCAGGGAACACACAAAATGACTCCCCATCTTCCAAAAAAACAAAATGTTAGTTTCCTCTAAATCCGCTCTAATAAGTGCTTAGGAGACGTACTTCATGGTTTATTTTTTTCTTGAACAGTAGTAAGAATGAAAGTTTTGACTTCGAGGACAAATCATGATGAAAGACAACAAGGTGATCCTTGTGCATCAATTGCTGTTGATTAATATAATGTTTCTTACCAACTACTAATACCTGGGCTTTCATGGAAAATGCATAATGTGTGTGTGTGTGTGTACACCACCAAATTACAAAACACTAAAGCAGGGGTCATCAACTAAATTTGTCCAAGGGCCAGAATTTTTCTCTGCAGACACTGTAAGGGCCAGATGCTCGTGAAAAAAAAAAACAAGCGCGCGATCGTAACACACCCCGGATCTACGACCGACAGGGGGGTGGGTAGGGATGGGGATCGTTAATATTTATGGATATCGATACCTTTATCGATACTCCTTATCGATCCGAGTCTTTATCGATACCACTATCGATACTTTTCTATTATTTGGTGGAAAGACGACGCGACAATTTGTTTTCAACAGAACTGGTATTGCTTAACAAGTGAGCATAACAAAAACGTTTCTAGCCTTCAATAAACATGGCTAATGTAATAGGCCACTTCGAAATGACATACAACTAACAATAGAAAGAATATATCAGCAGCACCAAATGAAAATTAAGTCATAATGTATATGGGTCACACAAAAGGAAATACAATATAATCTCATAATTTAACAGGGGTTTTTTTGCAGAAAAATTAACATGTCTGCCTTGTCGGTCATGATCCTCCAGATTTTTAATATACTATACAACTGTATTACTCATGTTTCTCGCCAAAATCTCAATTTCCCTTTTCTTTACATTACACTTGAACGCATCATGATAACCTAATAGTCGTTTTACTGAGCCGACCTGAACACATCATCACGCAGCACGTCTGAATCTTTATTTACTTTTCAATATAACTAGCTTGTATGCTGCCGATTACAACACGGATTTCACAATTGGATTACTATTTTTAACTAACGGGACAAGCAGGGGTGGACTGGCCATCGGGCGTACCGGGTGAGCCGATGCACATTTTTGGGCCGGTCCAGGACTGTCATAATTAGGGTTTTAATAATCGTATTTAACCGTATAACTGCACACAACTTTATTTAAAAGCAATCAAATGGAAAACATGTGTGTTGGTATTGTGGTGTCCGGTGCGTGTGGATGTGCGGCTCCTCCGGCGGAGCGGTTCATGTTAATAGCGGAGTCCGGGAGGGTTCACCTTCACGGCGTAGTTACGAGGGATGTGCGACTATCGTCTTAAAAAATACTAAAGTGTTTTTTAAAGTTAGAAAGATATTAGATATTCAACCCATATTCACGCTCCGAATTACAGCGATCAGACACGGGGAACTAAAGCCGCGATCACCAGTATGAGTCCCGTATGTCTAGCGGTGTCCACCTGCCCCCCCGTCGGTCGTAGGTCCGGGGTGGCTTACGATCGTGCCCCCCCCCCCCCCCCCCCCCCCCGTGACGCGACTCGAGGGACACACAATTACGTTACAGGACGAGACTCGATAGTGGTATCGATAAGCCCAAACGTTATTGATTTTCGGGTTTTGAAAAAAGTGGAACCAGGTCCTTGATGGAACCGGGTTTCGATCCCCATCCCTAGGGGTGGGGGGGATGCGCGCGATTGTAACCCACCCCGGATCTCACATACCCCCTGGAGTGCCTTCAAGTACCCCCATTTGAGAACCACTGCACTAGGCTATTCCTAAATTCAGTATTATTCTGGGGGCCGGATGGAAATCTCTGGCGGGCCGCATTTGGCCCGCGGGCCGCCAGTTGACGTTGACTGCACTAAAGGAAAGAGACACGATAATAAAATAAATAAAGGATGACAAACAGAGAGAGAGAGAGAGAGAGGGAGAGGGAGAGAGAGGGAGCGAAAAGGGTGAAACAGAAATAAGTAAGCACAAGACGGGAAGACCGTGGGGGAAAGGAGAAAGAGGGAGAGAGGAAGATGAGAGAAATCGAAAGGGAGGAATTAAAGAAAATACATGCACGAGGTGGTAAAAATAAAGAGAGAGAGAAAGAGAGAGAGAGAGAGAGAGAGAGAGGTGGACGGCTGGATTAGACGGTGAATGTCAAACTTAATTGCGTTAAGCTCCATTAAGTTGCTTGGCACCAGAAAGGAGGAAGCACAGGGAACACTTGAAGAAGCAGGAGTGGCTTCTTCCTCTGCTTTTGTTTTACTTTACCCGTTCCTCAAATCCTCTCTTCGTTCACCTAAGTAGCTAGTAGCTCTGGTAGCTAATGTATCTGTGAGCTAATACCTCTGGCTTGTACTGAAGAACAGAGAATTACATACAGTATGGAAGGAGAGAGAAAGGGAAGGAAGGAAATGAAAGAAAAGAAAGGAAAAAAAGGGGGATTAAATTAAAATCCTCTCTCTCAATATGCAAATACAAGCACATAATCACGCAGAAACGGGCACACACCGAGAAATATATCTTCAGTTAATTATACAGTAACATGTATGTACAAATTCACATGTATAAAGTCCTCCATCACGAAAGGATTTTAAATTATTGTAAGACTTGTAGGATTATACACTAAATACACTGTTCCTTTCTTGTACATCAAGGAACAGTACACAGTACTGTGTGTGTGCATGCGCGCATGTGTGTGCATGTGTGTTTTTGTGTGCGTATGCATGCGTGTGTGTGTGAGTGTTAAAGGTCGGCAGCAGAGGCAGTAGTGGCAGTCGTTTTCTTTACAGTAATTACCAGAGATATGAAGGCAGGACATGATCCCTCTGGCTGGAATAACACTCTCATCATCTCTCCATCTATCGCTTCATTTCCCCTCTCCCTCTGTCCCTCTCTCTCTTTTTTGTTCAATCTCCCCCTCTCCTCCCATCTTCATCTCTCACACTCTTTCTGTATTTCTCTCCATCCAAAGCCTGTCCTCATTTCCTGACTGAATGGACTTTCATTCCTTTTTCTGTGTATCTCTCTGTCTCTCTCTCTCATTCTGTATCTCTCTCCAATTCAATTCAAACGAACTGTATTGGTAACACATGTACATTACTGAAGCACATGAAGAATATAGCAAAGAAAAAAATACCACTATCAGAAGTCAGTTGTATACTGTATGCCTATACTCTATATACTCTGTATAGCGTTAAAAATAGTATTGTATTATTATTGGGAGGTTTTCATGAACGGTCTGTTCCATCTTAATAGACATGAGCTCAAGTACAGTATAGTAATAATTGGTGTTTGCTGCAGTGGTTAACCTTTTATTGTCTAAACAGCCCAGATATCTGGCCATTATGTATGTAAAGGCTGTATTCCAGGGTGTTTTCAGTATCCTGGGGGAGACATGGGGGAGATATGGGGGAGACATTAGAGTTGCTGCTGTCTTTGTTTAATTGGAAGGAAGTTAGGATGTGCAACTTGGTGTGCACTTCATCATCTCTCCTCTCTGTCTGCTGTGGTCTTTCTTGATGACCAAGCTTTCTACAGTTCTCGCTCTCTCTCCATCATGGTCTCTCTCTCACTCTCTTTGCGTTCACTCTGAGTTTACCATTGTCACTTTCTCTATTTATTTTAATTCATTATGGTCACTGCTGATACACTTTCATTCTCTCTCTCTCTCTCTCTCTCTCTCTCTCTCTCTCTCTCTCTCTCTCTCTCTCTCTCTCTCTGCAGGAGTGATAATAACATTCAGTAAAACAGAATATGTGAATCTGTTTCAGAATTCACGCACACACACACACACACACACGCACGTGCATGCACACGCGCACACACACACCCCAGCAGCTGCTACATGTATGGTAATGGAATCGTGTCCTTTGATTGGCTCCCAGGGTGTACCACATGGACCGCATGGACTACATATTTATATATAGAAATTAAAACGATTCATGTTCTTTAATGGCCTTAAATTGTTTTGTTACGTTTTCTGTAATTAGACACTTCACGTTCCCGAGAGTCACAAATAAACGTTACCCAGAGACAGACAGACAGGAAGACGTGTGTTTTAATGGAATCTGCCTCAAACAAGACAAGTATGCATATATGCCATTGCTCACACACACACACACACACACAAATATATATATATATATATATATATATATATATATATATATATATATACTGTATATATACACACACACACACACACCACCTTGACATTTGGCATTTGCATCATTGATTATTTTAAGAGCATGGTCTGGATAGGCTGTATTGTGCCTAAACAAAGCACTCTGGGTTCATTCAGAGATGGAAGCAAAGAGGATCATATCTGAAATATAGTTAATAACAATTAATCTTTGAGTATTGCTCTGCTCTGACTAGCATGCTACATTCATGGTTTCAGTTTTTATTGGTATTAATAGCAAATAAAGGTCCACTTTTATAACTACCATATAAATTCCTGATCTTCTTGTGATACTAGTACCTAATTGGTCAGTTAAGTTACAGTTAAGGTGTTTGACTCCCCACCGAAAGGTTCTGGGTTTGAGTCCCATCTAGACCTTTGTCCGCAGTCTAGAAGAAAATGCCTATAACTGTGACTATAAATATATCTATAACTATAAATGCCTAAAACCCCTATCCTGATCTGATCTCACTGTAAGTCACTTTGGATAAAAGCGTCTGATAATGGACCAAATAATAAATACTAACAATGGCGTCTCCATTTGGATAGGTAAGTCATAGGTAAGTCCCATGAATATGATGACGTATGTCATGAATAATAACACATTTCTGTACCTTTTTGTCCCTTACTTCTACCGTTACAAACAGATAATTATGTTTTGCGTTAGCCTCAACAAAACAGAAGTACAATGACTGCATCTGTGGTTTAACTCACCATGGTGAAATACCGGTGCTTATGCTGTATGACATTTAAAAAACCTTTAAACACCTGCTGCATAACATTAAAGAATTACACTCAGGTGGCCAAAACACCGGCTTTCAGCTCAATTTGTGCGCTGAATAAAGAGTATCCCAAAATTGTTTCTGGATGACAAAGGGAAGAGAGTAAGAAGTTGTGCGTGGCAGGGAATGTTAAATGACAGAGCTGTCTGCAGTTGTTCAGCTTCTGGAGGAAGTTTCTTTAGATGACCTCTTTAGCTTCTCCGCATTTTTTAAAATATTTATACATCTTTCAAAAGTGTCTGCATATAACGTATTTTCTTCATTCTTTGAGTAATTTATATCATCATACATATCTATCTATACCTATGAATATCATATCAGACACTTTTATCAACAGCCACTTCCAGTGAATTCAGATACAGGTCATTAAGGAGCAGGTAGGGGTTAGGGCATCTCACCCCTCAAGGAGACCTACATGTAGACTGTGGACATTGGAGATCGAACCCACAACCTTTCAGCTGGGAGCCAAATACCCTCGCCACGACTAGACAAGCCTGTCCTGTAATTATAGGATTTAAGGAGTTGTTGACAGTGGATATATAGCATGTTCACAAAGAGCATATTTACAGATATTCTAAGACGATGAAATGAACACGACAATCTCAATGTAATCTGTTCTAATTGACTGTTTTTTCACTTCATTCATTTTTTCAAAAAGCAATTCCACAGTGAATGTAAATGATTCTGCGGGGGATCATTTTAAATGTGTTCACACTGCAAGCAGGTCTACAGCTGCTGTGGGTTTGAAGCCATAACTTCGGAAAACGTCCCTGGTTGCGATTTAAACGTGGCAGTAACACACTTCTTCACACTCAGAGCTGGGGAGAGTCTGGCAATTTGTTTCATTTAAACCTCTGAATGACATAAAGTGGTATAATGTTTAACTGAAGCTATGCCTTCAAGCCAAAAGTACCCCCATTGTCTTCCCAAGGATTACTATTTATCTGACCTGAATTCAATGACATGGACTTTATTGGGAATCAAACCCAGGACCTTTCGGACACTAGCCACTAAACTGATTATACTATATTATATATATACTCACTAAACTATATATATATAATATATCAATATTGTACTGGTTCTGTCAAGCTCAACTTGTGGAAAATGACGATAACACTGCCAGGGGTTGGGGTTCGATTCTCACTGGGGTTCACCACATGCTAAGAGTGTATGCACTCACGGTGTAGTCAGATGCTCTGCACCGAGTGGCATGCATTAACTTGCTGGGTCTGACATCATGGAGATGTGATTTCAATGATTAAAACCCACCAGAGGGTGTGGGGCCTTTTGCAAGAAGATCCAATGAAAGGCTCCATGCTGTGAAGGTTGTCTATATGGAGATATAACACATGAGGTTTAAACTCTGTCTTGCATTGTCTGATTTAATGACATCTTTACCGTCAGTTCAGATCTAACAGTGAGCCATTGCACAACGGTTTCACATGAGAGCCCTGGGAGACAGGAGCGACAAGGTAGGAGAATCACATAATTATAGAGTTGGTCGTAGCAGATAGTGGTTTTCAGTGGTTATAATGGTTTCAGCGATAATGATGGCTTTAGTGTAGAATGAAATCATAAGGGGACAATGAATTGACTTGTAATGTTGATGAATGTTGAATGAATATTTATGAATATATACATTTAAGAATATATGATATGATGAATGAATCTCTCCCTGCATAAGCAGAGGGAGAGAGAAAGAGGGGGGGAGAGAGGGAGAGAGAGAGGGATAGAGAGACAGAGACAGAGAGACAGAGAGAAAGAGATGAGAGGGGGGAGAGGATGAGATAGATAGAGGAGGGGAGATAATGCTATAGAGAGAGGGGGGGGGATAGAGAGAGACATTGAGGGAGAGAGAAAGATGGGGAGATAGTGAGAGCACTATCCAGCCTCAGGAGTGAGAGAGTGAGAGGAGTGAGAAGGAGAAACAGAGAGAAAGCAAGAGAGAGAGCAAGAGGGGGGGGGGGGAGAGGGAGAGAGAGAGAGAGAGAGAGAGAGAGAGAGAGAGAGAGAGATGGCTGGCATTGAGATGCCAAACATACCCATGGAGGTTTAAATGCCAACCAGCACGCAAGAGAACAGAGAGATGAATGCAGAATTAGCCCGAGGCCAGCAGCCAATCAGCCTCTTGGTGGGGGGGGGGGGGGGGGGGGGGGGGCATGTTCAGAGGTGGGATAATCCCGTTCCCAGACGTTCCCATCTCACCTGGAAAAGGGCGCGAATATGCAGATATTGGCGAGAGAGGGGTCTTCTGATGGAGGGACAACCATTTCAGTGACATGGGTTCAGTGGCGAGAGGTGACAGCGAGGGAAGGTCTTCCAAGGGAGCCTAGAGGTGGGGAAAGAGGGGAGTGAGTTCTGAAGTGTCTAGGATTGATGAAGTGATTTGGGGTATGAAAGAAGTGGACAAGTGAAAACATAACAAATCATTGTTCAAATATGAAGAAACAATTGGTAAAAACTTTTGAATAATTGAGTACTGGAGTTACACTAAATAATGGCTGGTGACATAAATATGTGGGTACTATTAATATCCAATTAACAGACCGTCAAACAAAGATCTCATAAACACACACACAACCAAACACACACATACACAACCACATACACACACACACAACCAAACACACACAAACTGCGAAAGGCATGCACACAGACCAAACCTCAAACAGGAGCGAGCATCGACCTCCCGATCGCACCCTCCCAGGGACACATCGACCCCAGGAATGAAAACACGCCAGCGGTCACATGTAGCGTGAAGCCCAGCGGCCAGGTCCTGTCCATCAACCACACACACACACACACACGGATACAAACGCTGCACCTGCACAAACACACACACACACACATATACACACTACACCAATTCACACAAATACATACACACATTGCACCCATACACACACATATACATATATATATATATATATATATATATATATATATATATATATATATATATATATATATATACACACACACTGCACCTGTAAACACACATTCATACGCACACCCAGACATATACGCACACGCACACAGGGATACAAGCACACACACATACACGCTAGACCTGTCCTGCACACACACAAACTTGCACACAGACAGACACACACACACACACACTGCACACACACACACACACACACACACACACACACACATTCTATTTTCCCACTGAAAGATGGTACTTGTTCAGTCTCCATTCCAGTGACATTACAATCAGGTATTACAGTGAACAAACTTCAGACAGAGTAAATATAAAAAGAGCAGGGAGAGTTTCTGGCTGCGATCAGCGTTTTTCTTAAAGGATTGAGAGGGCGGATCTGATGAAACCCAAGCTGAGCTTCAGGGTTTGATGTTCGAACTAGGCCAGCACCCAGAATGACCAGAGATCGTCCCAGAGCTCTGAAGACCAGGAGGAATCACACTAGGATCTGCAGGGTAGGATTCACTAGGAACCAAAACATCTCAACATCACAACACCTTGAGAGTTGGGCTCAGGTCTATGTTTGAATAACAGACCTGTGACATAGTGAAATTATTATTATTTTTATTTTCGTTTTTTTTTTAATTATTATTATTTAGCGTTATACTTTGTATTTTGTGGAAGAAATGTAGCCCAGGTATCGACGGAAAACCCCAAGGAACGGAGTAGAAGGTAAGAAAAAAAGAAAGATAGAAAGAATGTTTTAGTCATTTGGTCATTTATTTGGATTCTGTGAGGCGTTAGTTTTACCTTCCTACATTTAAACCAGCAAACAACTTAATTAAAATGCGTAAAAAACAAACAGAATATCTCCACATGCTGATCACTCTTTTGTGGTTTCTTCTCAATTCCCTTTAATCAGACTCTCGCTCTCGTGCTCTCTCTACTTCTCCCCCCCTCTCTCTCTCTCTCTCTCTCTCTCTCTCTCTCTCTCTCTCACCCTCTCTCTCGCTGTGGCTTTAACAACCCCATTGCAGGGACAGACTGGCGCTCTCACACATTAGCATACACATAGCGCTGCAGTGAGTTGGACTTAATTGAAAAGCATCTCTTTTAAAGATGTTAAGAGCTGCCCTCAGCCATGGGAGAAGATAACGAGTGTTGCATTATTCAGTGGCTCTTGCCCTTTCAAACGCTCTGCTAGTGTTGGGCTACAGCCAGCGACCCATTACCCTTCTTTTGTTTATTATTAATAAACACAAGACCCTCTCTGTCATTACATCTGTAGATACACACTCATGGTATCTAGATGTGAAAACAATGGTTAGATTGACATAACATGCCAATGATATATGTAGAAGACGATATAGCTACTAACCCTGTGACACTATTTTCACTGGTTTATGGTACTGGTTTTACTATTTTTGTCTTTCACTACTAAACTAAACTTAAAGGGACACTAAGTAATTTTTTCCCCCATCTAGTGGTCAAATTGTATTTTGCATTCAAACGAATTTATTCTCTCCAGCGCCTCGCGTTTTTGAACTACGGCAAGCGGTATTAGTCAAGATTCAAGAAGCTATGACATGATAACATGTCTTCAAACACCACTTCATCACGTTTTGTTTCTGATGATGAGGTACGTTCAGTGCTCGAAGTGGAAAAATATAAGCAACGTGGGGGGGGGGGGGGGGGGGGGGGGGGATATTAACCCACCGCGCTACGACCGACGGGGGGGGGGGGATATTAACCCACCGCGCTACGACCGACGGGGGGGGGGGGGGGGGGGGGGGGATATTAACCCACCGCGCTACGACCAACGGGGGGGGGGGATATTAACCCACCGCGCTACGACCAACGGGGGATCGTAACCCACCGCGGACCTATGACCGCAGCCTGTGACAAGTGCCGGTACGCAAGAAAAAGTGCCGGTACGCTAAAGGGTAAAATGTAGAAGTGCCGGTGCTGCGTACCGGTGCGTAGCGGCCCACTTCGAGCACTGGGTACGTTATTTCAAACAAACTTCAAACTGCATTGAATCATTAGTGTGAGCATGTATGAGTAATTACTCCTCCAGATAGTGAATTATGTTCTCATGTTTATATCGTTTTTTAAGTGACAAGCGCGTCTCGCTAAGCTCCTCCTCTGTTCCAGTCACGCTGGCTCTGAGTGAAAACGCGTTTAGCCTTTTAGCTTTTTGTCCCTCTCGGGAGTCCATAGACCGGAAAGACATGGCGGCCTCCATAGAGCTTGCCCGCCCTATGTATATTCTGATAAGTGATTCTTCGCTCAGGAGGATAAGTGAGATTGTTGACATTGATCATTGTACACCAATGGGGACTTATTTATGAATGAAGACGTTGATTTGAGGTAATAAATTACTTAAAAAACTACTTAGTGTCCCTTTAAGTAAAAAGCTATTGACTTTTCATTTTTTATTTAATTTTTAAAATCTTTTTAGCTCTATGTTTGTTTAGCTTTATGTTGTAGCTCTTCTCCTCTGTCAGGTGAATCGGCATGGGACTGGAAAACATGAATTACATGGACAAATGATGTGTTTGTGCATGTGCATGTGTGTGAACAGGACACAGCACAGGTCGCTTATGAATTGAACATATTGAGGTGTATTTCCTGATATACATTTGTAGGTTATTCTCCTTCTTTCTTTCATTCATTGTATTTCACTCATTCTTTATCTGTAGAATACTGCTGTGTCATGAGAGCACATCCTGTGTCTCTCTGTAAACTATAGGTACTATCATGAGTGCCTGCTGAAACAGCAAGAAGATGCCTAATGACCTCAGAAGGTTTTGAGTAGTACCCTTTTTGAGTAGTAAATCTATACTTTCTTCCAGATGCATTGTTTCAGCTTGCCAGACTGCCACGTATGGTCTGGCTCAGGCCTATAAGAAGTGTGTGCATTAGAGAGGATTCAGATTCGGACCCCATTGGGGGATTCGGACTCAGGTTCGGAGAAGATTCGGCCACCATTCAGATGCATTGAATGTCATCCCGCTTGTGTTCTCTGTTAAATAAAAAGTTATTTACTCAGACACTTGTGGGAGGGGACCTCCATCATTTCATCATCCACAGACCAGCATTCTGGCAGCCGAGAAGAATATACCACAATATAACAGCTAATTCCGCAGAAATTATATTCTCTACATATCCTCGTGGGAAAGTTTCTGACTCGGATGAGGATTACACCTCACATTATGTGTTCATGAAAGGCTGTATGAATTTAAACGACATGATTGGCCTATAAAGCTTTATTGACAATATAAGACAGCTGAAAGACTTACAGCCCTGTCATAATATTTCATTTTGACAGCTTTGGTGTTCAATGGCATTTCAATCGCACTTGTCTCGCCCCTATGGTCATGCAATGTGTTACAGTTAATGCCACACACGCACGCAGGCACACACCCACAAACATGGCAGGAGCTGTTAGGGTTGGTGGTAGATAATAATCATAAATTCTGAGAGAGAGAGAGAGAGAGAGAGAGAGAGAGAGAGAGAGAGAGAGAAGATTCAATTATCAAGACATGGTTATCAAGAAGCCTTTACTTGGGCATTATTCTCCTCTTATTGTTTTTGGCAGGGGGGGTAATTCTAAGCGGTTTATTCTCTCGAAGTGCCTTCCCTGCCACTCAATAATAACTCAATGGACGCCCCTTTCTCCCACCCCTAATTGAGTTACGACTACTGATATTATTTTGGCTCATTTCGCATTCATTGCAATCACAAGGTCATCCAATGATTCCTGACCCCCACAAGTATATTTTACGGGCAGATTTAATGGTCTAATGTGGTCTGTTGTTTTTTATTAGACCTCCCTGCTTTTTCTCATGTCTAACTTCTTGTTCTATTTTATTTGCTATTCCCTCTGCTATACTCAAATCTACTACTCTACTCAAGTCTACTCTAGTGTCTAGTTTCCAGTGTACTCTACTTTAATCTACTGAAGAAAAATAAATGACTATCCTTGTTTTTCTGATTCCTTTGGCTACTCTGCACTTCAGTTGTTTTGTATAGGTCACGCAGCACTAGTAGCATTAGCTACTCCAATTTTGATTGTATGCTTTGATTGTTCTTAGCCTCTAAATGCATTCTACACTACTTTACTTTAATCCACTGTGTTTGAACCACAATGTACACAGAGTCTACATGTAGGTATCTTCGAGCAAGGTGCCCTAACCCCTACCAGCTCCAGAATGACACATCTTTGTAGCTTTGGATAAAAGTGTCTGGAAAAAAATGACCAAAAAGTAAATAGTTAATGAAAGACGTTAAAGTGGAACCGTCATGCTTGTACTGCTCTTTTATTTTCATCAGCTCTGTTTCTGCAAAAAGACTTGGACCACAGACATCATCGGTCTGGAACTTGCGTTCTCAATTGGACTGATTCGGTCGCTCTTGAGACAATCCAGATATTCATGTTTGTGTTACTGGGCAGTTTCCAGTTATGGCCGATAGACTGCATAGACTTTCCTATTTTTTAAATCCGGCACACTGTAGTGATTCTTGTTCGTCATAACCAGGGGCGCCGGAACCTATGGGGCCGCGGGGGCCAATGGCCACCCCACTTTTCGTCGGGGGAAACAAAAAACAAACAAAACATTGGTAGCCTGTATTGATGAAATATTTTGTTTTGTAGTACTAATGTTTTGGCCTAATATTGATACTGGCCTGGCGGTGGTATATTTGGGGTAGTAGTGGTGAAACAAGTGACGGAGTGGATGATTGAATGGCATGCTGAATATTACGCTCATCTGTGCGCAAGACTGCACTTTTGGGAAAGGAAGACGCGCAAACGGGAAGACTGTTTGTGACTGGCACATAGTGTTTTATCAGAAAATAGTTTGGCCACAGACTAGCAGAGACCTTCAGAGCACATAGGCCTACAAAAGATGGATTGAAACATTACATTTTAAACTTTCTGAACTGATAAGCTGTGGGCGACCTGTCCTGTCACCATGCATTAGGCTAACAAAAAACGAGCATCTGGCTAAAGCACAGCCTTCTAAGAAAAGGTCCTTCGTTTTGTAGGCTACGAAAGGTTAAATCATTTGGGTAAAGCTAAAGTGAGGCGGGCTGGGTCCTTGCTTCATTCATTTCGCCATGTAGCCTATCTGCTCCGCGGAGAACGTAGCCTAAAATAGGCTACCTCGTTTGTTGCGCCAGGTTGAGATGGGAGATGTTGGTTTAATGCATTACGCACAAAACACAGCTATGACTGACAATTGATTGTAAAGCATTCATTCTCTAAATTAATTCCATCCAGGTTAAACTATAGGTGGCGGGTAGGCATGTCGCATTGCAATTTGGGGAGGACTAGGCCTACAGGTAGCCTAATTCAATTAAAAATCGTGTTGGAGACTCCGACCCAACACATAAAAAACAGCCTATAAAGTGCATAATAGTCTACCCTTTATCCTACGTTACATTTTAAGGAGCAGCTTGTCTAATAATTGTCTGATGCTTTCTCTAGGTTTTAGTAGCCTACCTACGGACTGAGACAGTATAAGCATCAAGAATAGGTTGATCTTTCACCAGTCCAACCTCCCTTTAGTTTGCGGAAACTAATTGTAATTGACTAAAAGAAGTGACATAAGTTTGTGTCGGTAGGCTATGCTACGCCCAAGAACGACACCAAACATTTTTTAAGCCCCCGTCCTAATGCAAGAGGGGTTTCCCCCATAGATATAGAACACTATACTTTAATGGTTTCCCCGATGATTACGTAGGTTAGTCAAAACCTCTGTTCTAGAATCATTCATTGGTCAAAACATTCTCACTTACGTCAGGGAATTCCCTCTCGTCATCAAAGTAGCCTATCACACTGATCATCTCAGATAGTCAGACCCAAAATCTCACCTCCTGCATGTTTGTCACCATCACCGCCCCGTCGTCCTCATCGTCTTCATCACTTTTCTTTTTTCAATACCAAGCCTGCAGCTTCAGCTAGTCTAAAGGTGTCACGCGCTGTTCGACACATGAACGCGCATTTGGCCCCCCCGCCACTAAAATCATTCTGGCACCACTGGTCATAACATGAAACTACCTCCCCGAGTGCTGATTGGTCCTGTTGTTTACATTTTTTTGGGATAAGGCTTTCAACGGGATCGAGGTCAGAACGAGCCACAGAGAGAAACAGAACGTGAACTCGTGAGATCGGGGGTGGCCTCAGAGCAGCGATTTTTTCACAACACGTGTATAATGCAGTGCACTATTCTAAAGAAAATAGCAGAGCGTGGCAGTTCCCCTTTAAGAGCACATGCCTGTGTGTGTGTGTGTGTGTGTGTGTGTGTGTGTTTGTGTTTATGCATGTGTCTCCACGATACGCAAAGCGTGGCGGTAGACCTGAAGTAACCTGGCGGTTCCGGTGCGTCTGGCTGTTCCTCAAGTCAGCACTGGAGTCCAGAGCACTGGTACGCGTCTATCTGAGTTACTGCCTTTTAACGCCCTGTTTGTTGGCGTGGAAGGCATTTGCCAGAAGCAGATGCTAACACGCCAGTGGATAATGCCTCCCTAAGGAGAAGAGCTCTGAGGATGAACAGATAAAGGAGATAAAGGAGAGAAAGAAAACAAATAGCGGGAGGAATGGGGGAAGAGAACAACAATAAGAGAAAATGAATGTCTAAGAAAATAGTGTTAAAAAAAAAGAGTTATGTGGAAGTGTGCAAGAGGTAGATGAAGGAAGGATAAAAAGGGAGGGAGTAAGGATTAAGCAATAACGGAATTCTAAAAATGAGAGAAGGAAGAACTAAAAAAAAATACTGGATTAATACATATAGAGGGAGAGAGAGAGAGAGAAAAACCAAGAAAATATCCTGAAATGAGATCAAAAAAGTGAGGGGAGGCAGGGAATGAGAGAAGAGTTAATGCCAAGGAGAGTAATGTGAAAGTCCCCACACCCCCCCCCCCACCCCCCCCCCCCCCCCCCCCCCCCCCCCCCCCCCTTCCACACACACACACACACACACACTCTCTCTACCTCTCTCTCCGTTTCATTGCAGATAAAACATATCCTGTGTAATCTCAAACAAGCGTCTCCTAGTGGCCTATGGTGAACGTAACAATAGTCGCGGAGGAGGAACATTTCCTCTAATGTCCTGATCAGAATGACTGCACTTCTCCACTCTCTAAACAAAAAGCCGCTCGGTCCTTGCACGGATCCTACAAACCACGCACTTAGAGATGAGTTGGCAATATCTTTTATCTGTCGCTAAGCAACCGCAAGCAACGAGGAAGGACATAGTTTTGAAGAGAACCCGGACCAGTAAAACAGAATCGAAGAGTTGCTTCTTCTTGTATCCAATGGCCAAAACAAAGAGCTCCAACCCAGAGCAGAAAATAAAACATATAAAGAAAGTCCACAGTTGGTAGTCAAGATGGTGACATTGTAGGATATGTTCAGATAGGCGCATGAGCTTCGACTCAAAAATAGAATCACTGCGTCATTGGGCAAATATATCCATGAATGAATTTGTGTGCCCACTTACAAGGCGTCCTGGGAGGGAAAAGAGTGGACATAATTAGTCTGAGAAAAAATACTGCCAAAAGTGTGTCTACTTAAAAACTGTGTCAGACGTATGTATTCACCCTGATCAGGCCTAAAACTAGCATGTCCTCCTCCTCCACTTCCTCCTCCGTTGTGAGCAACAGTTCCATACCCACTGGCAGGCCTCCAGCTGGGGCTGATCCAGCAGGATAAGGCCCCCAGCATCCACCCCTCATCCCGGGATAATCTCTGGACCAAGCCTGGGGGTCTTCCAGCGTGAAAACGGATTTAGTCGTGGACTGGAGGGGTTTTAAAGGTCCCCTAAAAACCATTTACCAGCCAATTGGTAGGCTGAGCTGTCTATCATAAAACTGGATGGTGGGCACTCCCACTTCTAATGTCATTATCTCTCTCTCTCTCTCTCTCTCTCTCTCTCTCTCTCTCTCTCTCTCTCTCCCATGCTGCATACAACTCAAGGTTTTAAATACAACATTTAAATGTATTTAGACTTGATTTGACTGTTAAATAACCATGGTATTCTTTGTCAGGGCACCATTGTAAAGTATATTGTGGATACTTGTTTAAATTAATTGTAAATATTACAAATAATATTATTAATAGTAGTACTGTAAATATTATTATCTTACGATTTACCACCATGAGTCATTAGCAGGTGCTTTTATCCCATTCTACAACAAACGGTAAAAACAAACATCCCAGATCCTTCTGGGTCCTATGTTCTCCAAACGTTCCTTCACTGCCCTTGGCAACATGACCCTTAAGGCTAGCATGGCAAAATATAACATTTAAGTACCATATGATATTAACTTTATGGTTCTTTTTTCAAAACGAGGATAGCGGGACATGAATACGACTGGATATTTCTGAGGCTAAAATGCCAGCGGTGGCAGTTTAACAGTTCACTGGCCTCACCTCCTCCTCCCTTTTTTACTTTATATCCTCTCTCTATATAATATCCTTTTCCCCACTATCCCTCCATCTGTCCCTCTTTCTCCCTCTCCATCTCTCACTCAGTCCAGGTCCTCTCTCTTCCCCGCTCTATCTCTCTCTTTATTTTTCTCTCTTCCTCACTCTTTCTCTCCTCCTCCTCCTCCTCTCGCTCTCCCTCTTTCCTTCCCTTTCTTTCATCTACCCCTCTCACTCCTCCTGGCTCCTCCCATCTATCCCTCTTACCCCCTCTCTCTCTCTTTCAATCCATCTTTCTCCCTCTCTATCTATCGGTCCTCCCCCCTCTCCACCCTCTCTCTCTCTCTCTCTTGCTCTGTCTATTTTCACATGTCATCTATGCCTCCTCCTCCTTGTTCATCCTTGGCTGAAGGTAGTGACACAGGAAAAGCAAATATGCTATGTTTTAATAACCTGTCCAAAGCGGACACATTATATATTTGGGAAAGTGTTCACACAGCCAGATTCAAAGTACAAGGTCAAGGGACATGATGGAATTAAAAATAGCCCATTAAACAGGTTAAACACAAACACATATACATTCAAGATTCAAGATGTTTATTTGTCACTTCGGTTGTACAAGTACACACGCATGAAATACTAAGGCTGGGAGACACAGAAAATATAAAACGATGAAATATAATGAGATATAACAAAAATATATATACATAAATGATATACACATATATTTTGCATTTTGCAAAAACAGAATATAAAGAGCAATAAGGATATATAAAGAGCAATAAGGATATATATATATATATATATATATATATATATATATATATATATATATATATATATATATATACAGTATGTGTATGTGTGTGTGTGTGTGTGTGTGTGTGTGTGCCTGCTTGATGGCAAATTGTAGGGTTGTAACGATTGACCGATGCACATCTAACCAGTTATTCAAATCAGCACTCTTACTATTGTGGTAACTGAAAATTGCATTTATTATTTAAAGTACTCTGTCAGTACACGGTATTGGCAAGTACCCAGAGGTGACTTCTCGGTACTCACCCAAAAATTGTATTCTGCATCCCTAAATCTAACAAATATAAGTGTATCGAATTGCACCGAATCATTTCAAACTAAAACTATCGTTGCTGTATCGTATCGGAGCCCATGTATCCAGATGTATATCAAATCGTGCTTGAAAGGAGAGCTGCACATCCCTTGAAAATTGTGAATTTGCAACATTTCTTAATAATTGTACGTACAATACGGTCCTTTCTGAATTGTGGAGCAAAAATACATTTTGCCATGGCAACTTAGTTTCAATTACATGTCTTAGATCACCATTCATCCCCTTCCTCGTGCTCTACAACTCTATCTCTCTCTCTTCTCCCTTGCTCTCTCTCTCCCTCCCTTGCACTCTCTCTCCCCCATCCCCTCTCCGTCACGTGTTCCCTCTTGCCTGTCTAACTCTACTCTCTCTCTACCCTTTTTCGAGTATAACTCTATTGGGCTCCCTTTCTCTACCACAATTTATATTCTCTCTCTCTCTCTCTCTCTTTCTCTCCCTCTCTAAACTCCCCCCCCCCCCTACACATGTTCTCTCTCTCCCTCTCTCATCATGGAGCAGATGGTTGTACAGGTAGACAGTCCTGTGTTCTGTGGAAATAACCGCTTCAACAGACCGGTGCAGAACCACTTATGGACCCAAGCCACAATATGTTTTCAAGCTGGGCTGGCTTTGTGTGTGTGTGTGTGTGTGTGTGTGTGTGTGTGTGTGTGTGTGTGTGTGCACCAGAGATGTTCACAAGTCATTTGTTGCAAGTCCAAGTCAAGTCTCAAGTCTTTGAGCTCGAGTCCAAGTCAAGTCTCAAGTCTTTGAGGGTAAATTCAAGTCAAGTCTCAAGTCTTTTGCCACAAGTCCAAGTCAAGTCTCAAGTCTTCGATACTACCGATTTTTTGCGATTTTTTGTTTGCTTTTTTAAACACCAAACCAAAAAAATGCACATCACATGTGAGTCAGTTTTTAAGATTTATTTAGCAGCAATATCTAACTATTTTAACTGCTACTACACTCTCTTTTCAAGACTGAAGCTGGCAAGCCTCAACTGCATACAGTATAAAAGAGGTAAAATAAAATAAATAAAAATATTTTTTTCCCGCAAACTAAAACATTTCGCCCTCTGCTGGAGAAAAACAGTTACTTTTTCCCACCTAAGCTTAGAGGAACTAAAATCGATTTTTTGAACAAAAAAATCAATTTAAAACGATTTTTTTCTCCCACCCCTACTATTTGGTGTACATTTTCAGCAAACCACTGGCGCCGGATTCTGCCGTACCCACGGCAACAGGGAGCATTTTTTTTACAACGAACAGACGGCGAAGCGGAGACGTCACTAATAGAGCGTAACAGTGACCGCCCCCTTTTTAACAGCTCCGGTGCCGGAAGTAAATTTCCCATACATTTATCTCGTCCACTTTTCGTAGAATCCTTATAAAAAGAGTATTAAGCCTTTAACCAAGCCAATCGTTCGTTATGGTAGTCGTGACGACCATATTATGTTTGATTCGGCATAAAAATAATTTGGAAAACGGAAGAAAAGCCAAAGGTACGACTGTGTACATTATTTGTTGACCGAGTGAGGAACTACTCATCCCGAATCAAACATAATATGGTCACGACTACCATAACGAACGATTGGCTTAATGGTTAAAGGCTTAATACTCTTTTTATAAGGATTCTACGAAAAGTGGACGAGATAAATGCATGGGAAATTTACTTCCGGCACCGGAGCTGTTAAAAAGGGGGCGGTCACTGTTACGCTCTATAGGAGAAGGAGATATAATAATACAATAGGACCGTATCTTCTCACCGGGGTAGGATTATATGAATGCGAAACTAATAACAAAAGGAACAACTGCGGGAGGATTTGGTGTTGCCATCATCAATGCATTTTTTGATGTGTGAGTGTGCGCTCATAGCGCATGCGTAACGTTGCGCATTTTGGCTGCAGGGCAGGAGACATGAAGCTAGTCATACGTTTCCCCAAAGTATATGCGCCAATAAAAGAAAATAGAAACATATGAATGAATTTAGATTTAAAAAGCAACAATAGCTTGCCAACAAGTTGTTGACGAGTCTCGAAGCTCGAGTCAAGTCTGAAGTCTTTTGGGTCGAGTCCAAGTCAAGTCTGAAGTCACTGTTTTTGCGACTTAAGTGCGACTCGAGTCCGAGTCTCAGACTCGAGTCCCCATGTCTGGTGTGCACACAGTTCTTGCTGTGGAAATGTCAGCTGAACTGGGTTATTACTAACCTCTCTCTCAAATATATATATATATATATGAAGAGTTTAGATGCAAAAGCCTCTAAATCCGTTTGACCACTTTTCTTATAAATGACCATTTTTTATCAGGCTTCTATGTTCAAGTTCAGTCATTTTATTTTAATGGAAATGATAAGGTTATTAGTTAATGAATAAAACTTTTTTTTTTCAAAAATGTCACTTTAGTCTTTTTATGTGTTTTTACCAAATACATTTTTTTTTTGCGTCAAAAACAGCTAAATCCACCGGTACTTTTTTGGCAAAAACCTCTAAATCCACATATTTGGACAAGACATAGTCAAAAGTAGTAAAATCACTTATATATATTATATATTTATATTATTATTATATTATATGTAAATGATGGAATAACAATAAATTATATAAAAAAATAAAACATGAAAAAAAAAAATTAAAAGTGGTCAAGTAAGTTAATTTCTTATGTTTGGGCATCAGATTCAACTCAATTCAAAGGCAGCACTAAGATCTAATAATACAAGTACAGAGACAAGTCCATTGTCAGAAGCAATCAAAAGGTCATTATTAACTTTAACCAGAGCTGTCTCTGTGCTATGATGAACTCTAAATCCTGACTGGAAATCCTCGAATAAACTATTGTTGTGTAGAAAGTCACACAATTGTTTGGCGACTACTTTCTCCAGAATTTTAGACAGAAAGGGGAGATTAGAAATCGGTCTATAGTTGGCTAAAACCCCAGGGTCAAGAGTGGGCTTTTTAAGAAGGGGTTTAATTACAGCTACTTTAAAGGACTGTGGTACATATCCTGATAATAAAGAAAGATTAATCATTTCCAGTAAAGAAGTGCCAATTAAGGGTACAATTTCTTTAAGCAGCCTAGTTGGGATGGGGTCTAACAGACAGGTTGATGACTTCGATGAAGAAATTATAGAAGTTAACTGATGAAGACTGACAGCAGAGAAACACTCCAAATACACATCTAAGTTTGCACCAGTCAAAGTGTCTGATGTTGGAGAGCCTGCGATACCTATTGAGGGCATTTGGTGACTAATTTTCTCTCTAATAGTAATAATTTTATTATAAAAGAAGTTCATGAAGTCATTGCTACTTAAGTTGATAGGGATACATGGCTCAATAGAGCTGTGACTCTCTGTCAGCCTGGCTACAGTGCTGAAGAGGAACCTGGGGTTGTTTTTATTTTCTTCTATTAGTGCCGAGTAAAAGGCTCCTCTGGCATTACGGAGGGCCTTTCTATAATTTTTAAGATTATTTTGCCATATTAAGCGATTTTCTAATAAATTGGAAGCGCGCCATTTCCTTTCTGATTTCCTTGTTTCTTGTTTTAATTGACGAGTTTGTTGGTTGTACCACGGTGCTAGTTTCCTGTGTTTTATTATTTTCTGTTTTCTAGGAGCGATAGAATCTAATGTTGATTGTAGAGAGCCTGCAGCACTATTAACAAGATTATCAATTTGGGAGTGACTAAAGTTAATATAGGACTCCGTTATATTCAGATATGGCATTGAATTAAACACTGATGCAATCTCCTCCTTAAATTTAGCTACAGCACTGTCAGATAGACATCTGCTGTAGGAAGTTTTGCTTAATGGCTTATAGTCAAATAATAGAAATTCAAAAGTTATTAAATAATGATCAGATAGGAGAGGATTATGTGGAAAAACTATTAAATGTTCAATATCCATGCCATATGATAGAACAAGGTCAAGAGTGTGATTAAAACAATGGGTTGGTTTATTTACACTCTGACAGAAGCCGATTGAGTCTATTAATGAGGTAAATGCGTTACTAAGGCTGTCATTTGTAACATCCACATGGACATTAAAATCACCTACAATAATTACTTTATCTGATTTAAGAACTAAACTTGATAGAAACTCTGAGAATTCAGATATAAAATCAGAGTACGGTCCAGGAGCGCGGTACACTATAACAAATAGGACTGGCTCCAGTGTTTTCCAGTTTGGGTGAGAAAGACTAAAAATAATGCTTTCAAATGAATTATAATTTAGTTTTGGTTTAGGGTCCATTAAAACCCCCGAGTCATATATAGCTGCTACTCCACCTCCTCGGCCTGCGCCTCGGGGAATGTGAGTATTAATATGACTGGGGGGGGTGGATTCATTTAGGCTAACATAATCCTCATGGGACAACCAGGTCTCAGTAAGACAAAACAAATCAATATCATAATCTGATATTAATTCATTCACTAGAACAGCTTTGGATGACAGAGACCTGATATTTAACAGTCCACATTTAATTCTTTTATTTTGTGCTACTGAGGAGTTGGTTTTAATTTTTATTAGGTTTTCATGGTTAACGCCTCTTGTTTTTATTTCTTTACATAATGTAGGCGGTCGGGGGACAGACACAGTCTCTATGGGGTGGTGGGTGGGGGACTGTACTAGAGGAAGCGCAGAGAAGTGTGTTAAACAGCAACTCTGCTTCCTGGTCCCAACTCTGGACTGTCAGGTTTTAGAAATAAACTGCATCATATTCCTGGATAAGAGAGCCGCTCCATCCAACGTGGGATGGATGCCGTCTCTCCCAATCAAACCAGGTTTTCCCCAAAAAGGCTGCCAATTATCAATGAAGCCCACATGGTTTGCTGGACACCACCTGGACAGCCAGCGGTGGAAGGACGCCATGCGGCTATACATGACGTCACTGGTCACATTGGGCAGGGGTCCAGAGAAAACTACGGTGTCCGACATTGTTTTGGCGTATCTACACACCGATTCCACATTAATTTTAGTGACCTCCGATTGGCGTAATCGGGAGTCATTACCGCCGACGTGAATAACAATCTTATGATATTTACGTTTGTCTTTCGCCAGCAGTTTTAAATAGGATTCAACGTCGCCCGCTCTGGCCCCAGGGATACATTTGACTATGGCCGCTGGCTTCACTAACTTCACGTTTCTGACTATAGAAGAGCCAATAACCAGAGTCTGCTCCTCAGCGGGTGCGTCGCTGAGTGGGGAAAACGTATTAGAAACGTGAATGGGCTGGTGGTGAGCCGTGGGCTTCAGTGGGTTGCCGCTACGCTTCCCCCGGACAGTCACCCACTCTCCGTGGCTTCCCGGCTGCTCGGGGTCTACCGGGGGACGGCTAACTAGGGCTACCGCCAGCCGGCCCGCACAGACTACCGGAGACGGTGTGGTGCGGGTACCGGGCCTCTAAGTCACTAATCCTCACCTCCAGCGCACTAAATAAACTACATTTAATACAGGTACCATTATCACTAAAAGAGGTGGAGGAGTAACTAAACATTTGGCACACTGAGCAGGACAGAGGAGCAGAGGAAGAGGGAGAAGACATCGCTAACTGCTAATGCTTAATGTAACTAGCGTGTGAAGACTTAAAATAGCGACTTGTCGCTATTTTAAGTTTAAATGTTTAAATGTTTAAGCGGGTAAATAACCGCTGTAACGAGTAAAACAAATGTATATTCAGCGTTCACCGACAGCTACAACACCAAACAGTGTACACACAGAGCAAGAGGTAGACCGGAAATGAGTCGATGCTTACCGCAAATCCATCCATCCATCCATCCATCCATTTTCTTCCGCTTATCCGGGGTCGGGTCGCGGGGGCAGCAGCCTAAGCAGGGAAGCCCAGACTTCCCTTTCCCCAGCTACTTCGGCCAGCTCTTCCTGGGGGATCCCGAGGCGTTCCCAGGCCAGCCGAGAGACATAGTCTCTCCAGCGTGTCCTGGGTCTTCCCCGGGGTCTCCTACCAGTGGGACGTGCCCTGAACACCTCACCAGGGAGGCGTCCGGGAGGCATCCTAACTAGATGCCCGAGCCACCTCATCTGGCTCCTCTCAACGCGGAGGAGTAGCGGGTCTACTCCGAGCTCCTCCCGGATGACCGAGCTTCTCACCCTATCTCTAAGGGAGAGCCCAGCCACCCTGCGGAGGAAGCTCATTTCGGCCGCTTGTACTCGCGATCTCGTTCTTTCGGTCATTACCCAAAGCTCATGACCATAGGTGAGGGCAGGAACGTAGATCGACTGGTAAATCGAGAGCTTTGCCTTTCGGCTCAGCTCCCTCTTCACCACGACGGATCCGTGCAGAGTCCGCATTACTGCAGACGCCGCACCGATCCGCCTGTCGATCTCCCGCTCCATCCTCCCCTCACTCGTGAACAAGACCCCGAGGTACTTGAACTCCTCCACTTGGGGCAGGATCTCATCCCCGACCCGGAGGGTGCACTCCACCCTTTTCCGGTTGAGGACCATGGACTCGGACTTGGAGGTGCTGATTCTCATCCCGACCGCTTCACACTCGGCTGCGAACCTGTCCAGCGAGAGTTGGAGGTCACGGTCTGATGAAGCCATCAGGACCACATCATCCGCAAAAAGCAGAGACCCAATCCTGAGGTCACCAAACCGGACCCCCTCAACGCCCTGGCTGTGCCTAGAAATCCTGTCCATAAAAATTATGAACAGGATCGGTGACAAAGGGCAGCCCTGGCGGAGTCCAACCCTCACTGGAAACAAGTCCGACTTATTACCGGCAATGCGGACCAAGCTCTGACACCGGTCATACAGGGAACGGACAGCCCGTATTAGGGGGTCCGATACCCCATACTCCCGGAGAACCCCCCACAGGACTCCCCGAGGGACACGGTCGAATGCCTTCTCCAAGTCCACAAAGCACATGTGGACTGGTTGGGCAAACTCCCATGCACCCTCAAGGATCCTGCAGAGGGTGTAGAGCTGGTCCACTGTTCCACGGCCTGGACGAAAACCACATTGCTCCTCCTGGATCCGAGGTTCGACTATCCGACGGACCCTCCTCTCCAGCACCCCTGAATAGACCTTACCAGGGAGGCTGAGGAGTGTGATCCCCCTATAGTTGCAACACACCCTCCGGTCCCCCTTCTTAAAAAGAGGGACCACCACTAGGGTTGGGCGATGTCCGCTAAATTGGCACTCGTCGATGATTACCATAAAACATCGTGATTGACGATGATATCGTCGTTTTGACCACTTTTTACGATAATACTTTTTACTATAAATATATATTTTTTTCTACTTAAAAACTATACATTGTGAAGTCATTCAGTGGACACAAAGCGCCGCGCGCTCTTTCCAGCGCCGACCCACCGGACTTCTCTCTCCGCCGGACCTTTTGTGTGCCAAAAATAAACCCATAAAAAACAGTTAGTTAGTACAATAACTATACAGTTATTGTACTAACCCTACTCATTAGCCTAGGCCTACTCATCCGGGCTTTTCAATATGTTGCACGTAAGACAAAAAAAAAAAAGAAAAAAAAAAAAGTCGCTTCCACAAGAACAGTTGATGCAATGGCGTTGGTTGGTAAAAAGGGTACGACTTCTGTGTTTTAATAAATGTGTGTTAACAGAAGCACCTTCATTCTTTCATTCAATTTGACATCATGGCCAAGAATTCGGAGCTTGAAGGTTTTTTTTTATTTATTTCGGTCCATTTGTGCTACACTCGCAAGCTGCGCGATTCTCTCCAGCTGATGGGACGCTCAGGACAGCAACGTCTTAATTCTCCAAAATAAATAGCGGGGATTCATGACCAAAGGGATTCAATCAGGGCGCACTTGTGTGGGTGGACTGTGAATTTGAAGAAGGTGGTGAGCTCAATAAATTCTCTAAAACAGGAGTTCGAATGTGAAGCTGCTGGAGATCAATGCGTGTGCGATTTTTGTGAAACGCGGCTGCGCTGTTGACCATTACATTTACGTGAGAAGTTGCGGATCCGACTGAGGTTAAATTACCCTGTATTAGATCAAGTTATATAACTAATTTAGAAATGCATTTGACATCATGCCATGCATTGACATGATCATTCGTTTTAGGAAGGTGGTAAAAAGCTCAGCATCGTCGGAGAGCCTACTCAGTCAGCAAAGGAGCCTCAGGTTCCCGACCCCTGGGTTGCAGGTTATTTGAAAGAGCATATGCATTAGTTATATTCTCAATATAATTTACAGAGCAATCCAAGTTTTTAGGCTATAGAGGAGACTAGGATTGGTTTGTGTTTGACAGGGAGGGGGGCGTGGCATCACGATGGTTGCGCTACATCGTGATGTCGGTCAGCCAATCACGATGGACGATGATATCGTCTATCGGCACAACCCTAACCACCACCCCAGTCTGCCAATCCAGGGGCACTGCCCCCGATGTCCACGCGATGCTGCAGAGTCGTGTCAACCAAGACAGCCCCACAACATACAGGGCCTTAAGGAACTCCGGGCGGACCTCATCCACCCCCGGGGCCCTGCCACCGAGGAGCTTCTTGACCACCTCGGCAACCTCAGCCCCAGAGATAGGAGGGCCCACACCCGAGTCCCCAGGCCCTGCTTCCTTACCGGAAGGCGTGTCGGTGGGATTGAGGAGGTCTTCGAAGTATTCCTTCCACCGATCCACAACGTCCCGAGTCGAGGTCAGCAGCGCACCGTCTCCACCATACACAGTGTTGACGATGCACTGCTTCCCCCTCCTGAGACACCGGATGGTGGTCCAGAACCTCTTCGAAGCCGTCCGGAAGTCGTTCTCCATGGCCTCACCGAACTCCTCCCATGTCCGGGTTTTTGCCTCGGTAACCGCCACAGCTGCGCTCCGCTTGGCCTGCCGTTACCTGCCTGCTGCCTCCGGAGTCCCACAGGCCAAAAAGGTCCTATAGGACTCCTTCAGTTTGACGGCATCCCTCACCGCCGGTGTCCACCAGCGGGTTCGGGGATTGCCGCCACGGCAGGCACCGACCACCTTGCGGCCACAGCTCTGGTCGGCCGCCTTAACAATGGAGGCGTGGAACATGGCCCACTCGGACTCAATGTCCCCCGCCTCCCCCGGTACATGGTCAAAGCTCTCCCGGAGGTGGGAGTTGAAGCTCTCTCTGACAGGAGACTCTGCCAGACGTTCCCAGCAGACCCTCACGATACGTTTGGGTCTGCCAGGTCTGACCGGCATTCTCCCCCACCATCGCAGCCAACTCACCACCAGGTGGTGATCAGTTGACAGCTCCGCCCCTCTCTTCGCCCGAGTGTCCAAGACATGCGGCCGCAAGTCCGACGACACGACTACAAAGTCGATCATCGAACTGCGGCCTAGGGTGTCCTGGTGCCAAGTGCACATATGGACACCCTTATGCTTGAACATGGTGTTCGTTATGGACAATCTGTGACGAGCACAGAAGTCCAATAACTGAACACCACTCGGGTTCAGATCGGGGGGGCCGTTCCTCCCAATCACACCCCTCCAGGTCTCACTGTCGCTGCCAACGTGAGCGTTGAAGTCCCCCAGCAGAACGAGGGAATCCCCAGAGGGAGCACTTTCCAGCACCCCCTCCAAGGAGTCCAAAAAGGGTGGATACTCTGAACTGCTGTTTGGACCATAGGCACAAACAACAGTCAGGATCCGTCCCCCCACCCGAAGGCGGAGGGAGGCTACCCTCTCGTCTACCGGGGTAAACTCCAACACACTGGCACCAAGCCGGGGGGCAATAAGTATTGCCACCCCTGCCCGGCGCCTCTCACCAGTGGCAACTCCAGAGTGGAAGAGAGTCCAACCCCTCTCGAGAAGACTGGTTCCAGAGCCCTTGCTATGCGTCGAGGTGAGGCCGACTATATCTAGCCGGAACTTCTCAACCTCGCGCACCAGCTCAGGCTCCTTCCCCACCAGAGAGGTGACGTTCCACGTCCCTAGAGCTAGCTTCTGCAGCCGAGGATCGGACCGCCAAGGTCCCCGCCTTCGGCCGCCGCCCAGCTCGCACTGCACCCGACCCCTTTGGCCCCTCCTGCTGGTGGTGAGCCGGCGGGAAGGGGGTCCCACGTCATCCTTTCGGGCTGTGCCCGGCCGGGCCCCGTGGGTGTAGGCCCGGCCACCAGGCGCTCGCCGCCGAGCCCCACCCCCAGGCCTGGCTCCAGGGGGAGGCCCCGGTGACCCACGTCCGGGCGAGGGACACGTAGAACCATTTGTTGTAGTCATCATAAGGGGTCTTCTGAGCTACCCTTTGTCTGGCCCCTCCCCCCGGACCTGTTTGCCATGGGTGACCCTACCAGGGGCATAAAAGCCCCCGACAACGGAGCTCCTGGGGGTCATTGGGACACGCAAACCCCTCCACCACGGTAAGGTAGTAGCTCAGGGAGGGGCAGCACAAATCCCACACTATAAAACCTGAAAGAAGACACGCCCCCCTGTTTTGCCAACCTGGCCATGACGGGGAAGCTCTGCGTGTGGTGAGTGCCTGTGTGTGTCTGTGCGGATGTATGAATGAGGCGAGGATAGGACATCCAAGTGTGCACCCTTGGTTGCGCTAACTCAACCGGGAAGGAAGAGGGATGACAGCGGAGCTTTTAATGATTGTCTGCTGGGACGGGACAGGAACGGGGAATGAGTTATGAAATGTTTGGGTGTGTTTGTGCATAGCCCGCGCTGTTGTTACGGTGCCGCTCCGTCACAGCATGCGTGTGTGCGTGTGTGTGTGTGTAGTCCGCGCTGTTAGTGATGGCGCTGCTCCGTCACATTATCCCCCTCCTCTCGGAGGTTGACGATGTGCGGCAACCTGGAAAGGTAATCTGCAACCACGTTGGCCTTGCCTGACCGGTGCCGGATGGTGAACCTGAAAGGTTGGAGTGAAAGGTACCATCGGGTGAGGCGGCTGTTGTGGTCCTTCATGGAATTGATCCAGGTGAGAGCTCGGTGGTCGGTTTCTAGATCAAACTCCCGACCAAGCAAATAATATCTCAGGCTCTCCAGACCCCACTTAACGGCCAGGCCTTCTTTCTCCACAGTGGAGTACCTGGTTTACCGGGGCTGTAGTTTGCGGCTCAGGTAGAGGATTGGATGCTCTTCACCCGGATCCCCTTGGGCTAAGACTGCCCCAAGGCCGACTGCAGATGCGTCCACCTGCACTAGAAACCTCTGATTAAAGTCTGGACTCTTGAGGACTGGGGAAGAACACAGGTGGGCTTTCAAGGTGCGAAAGGCTGTCTCACAGTCGTCGGACCAGGTGACTGGGTTCCTCTGATCCTTGCAGGTGAGGGCTGTGAGTGGTGTGGCAATGGTGGCAAATTGGGGCACAAACCGTCTGTACCAGCCTACCAATCCTAGGAAAGACCGTACCTCCTTCTTGGTGCGAGGGCGAGGGCAGTTCTGGATGGCTTCCACCTTATCCACTTGCGGGCGCACCTCCCCTTGTCCTAGTTGATACCCTAGGTACCGTGTCTCCTCCCGTGCCCACTCACACTTAGCAGGGTTGAGTGACAAACCAGCCTTCTGAATCCTGCCCAGAACCAGTAATAGGTGTTGGACATGGTCCTCCCAGGTGTTACTGAAGATCACCACATCATCCAGATATGCCGCACTACAGTTGTCACAACCCTGGAGGACTCGATCCATCAGTCTCTGAAAGGTGGCAGGTGCCCCATGCAGTCCAAATGGCATCACAGTGAACTGGAAAAGTCCGGCAGGTGTTCGAAATGCTGTGTATGGCCGGCATGCCTCCGCCAGTGGCACCTGCCAGTATCCCTTACACAGATCCAGGGTGGTAATGTACTTAGCAGCCCCGATCTTCTCCAGCAAGTCATCGATTCTCGGCATGGGATAGGCGTCAAACTCAGAGATGGAATTGAGCTTCCTGAAATCGATGCAGATTCTGAGTGAACCATCCCTCTTGAAGACGATGACCACCGGACTGCACCACTCTGAGTTGGAGGGCTCGATTACCCCGAGCTCCAGCATCTCTTCCACCTCCTCCTGCAGCTTCCCTACTAGCTGTTGTGGAATACGATAGGGGCCGTTGCCTGATTGGTTGCCCCTCCTTTAGGCGAATGCCATGCTCAACCAGCGTGGTTCTCCCTGGCCTGGCAGCAAAGAGGGCAGGGGCCTCCTGAAAGATTTGGAGTAGCTGTGCCGCCTGCTCCCGTGGAAGATGTGTCAGCACAGGAGTGGCAGTCGTGGCTAGGGTTTGTAGTTCAGCCCCGACTTCCTCTTCGCTGTCCACCTCCCTCACCAGAAAAACCTTCACTGGAGCCTGGATGGGACGCTCTTTCCACTCCTTCAGTAGGTTCACATGGTAGGTCTGTTTTGACTTTTTCTTTTCTGGATGATGGACCTCATAGGTCACCGGGCCCATCTTGCGGATGACGGCGTATGGCCCCTGCCATTTTGCCAAGAGTTTGCTGTTGGAGGAAGGGAGAAGCAACAGGACTTTTTGGCCAGGCTGGAATTCCCGGTGCCGAGCCTGTTGATCGTACCAGGTCTTCTGGGCTTTTCTGGGCTTCACGCAGGTTGACCTCTGCCTCCCCCTGGTATCTTGCCAGCCGATCCCTCATCTCCAGCACAAACTGCACGACCCCTCTGTCACCTGAAGTGGTGGCTGGAGCCTCCCACTCTTTCCGGAGGAGGTCCAATGGACCTTGCACATCCCAGCCATACAAAAGCTCAAACGGGGAGAAGCCGGTTGAGGCCTGGGGAACTTCCCGATAAGCGAAGAGCACGAAGGGCAGCCAGCGGTCCCAGTCCTTGCCAGTGTCGTCCACAAACTTCTGCAGCATCCTCTTGAGCGTCTGATTAAACCTCTCGACCAGGCCATCTGTCTGTGGATGGTATGGCGTGGTCTTGATTGCTAAGATGCCCAGTTGTTTGTAGAGGAGCTGCATCAACCGGGAGGTGAAGTTTTGTGCCTTGGTCCGTCAGGATTTCATCTGGTATTCCCACTCTGGAGAACAGCTGTACCAGCACCCGCAGAACCGCAGGAGCGGTGATGGTACGCAGTGGGAAGGCTTCTGGGAAACGGGTGGCATAGTCACACACCACCAGGATGTACTGGTGACCACCGCTGCTCTTCACCAGAGGACCCACGATGTCCATGGCGATCCTACGGAATGGAGTGGAAATGACAGGCAGAGGCTGCAAAAGCGCCCGATCAGATGATGTGGTGCAATATCTCTGAATGTCAGTATACATGGAGGGCCAATAAAAGCGTGAACTGGTGCGAAGAAATGTTTTATGGCGGCCAAGATGCCCGGCCCAGGGAAGTGTGTGTGCTAGGTGCATGACAAGGGGTCTACAGCTAGCAGGGATCACAAGACAATACATACAATAAACCCTGATGAACAATAAATGTTGTTTTCCCCACATAATTGTCCTTTACCCCTTCTACCACCTTAGCAAACAAATGTTTCAAAGTATCATCTCCCTGCTGCAATACAGACATATTCCCAGGTACTTCCCACATGGCATCAGACAACACACTCTTTTTTTCAGGTTCTGTTGACCAAAGCTGCTTCTCAAAGCGGCGTTGACGTCGGGATTTTTTTAGCCCCTTAGTGCCACCCTCACACAGACTACTGTCCAGGTCTGGAAGTGGTTGGACACCGGCTGTCGCCTGGGCTCGAGTAATCACAGGACAAGCAACTTTTACATTGACCCCCAGGTCCCCCTTTTCCCCAGAGTCATTTTGAACTGTCAGTTGTTTGTCCTGTAGTAAGTCCATGAGTACAGGAAAGTCCCATCCCACTTCTGACACCATATGTGACGGGGTCCTCCCTTTAAACCGCTCAAAACTCAATCAACCAGGCGTAGTCGGAAGTTGTTATGTTGAATTGCTGAATTTTATTCACGTACCAGCCTCCCAAGTGGAAGTGGAAGAAAAGATTATTTACAAAAGTAAAGCACTAAGATGCAAAACAAAACAACAAAAAACCCTCAATTGACAAACTTCAGTCCAGCAGCTCATTCTCAGTGTTACCTCCTCTGTAACCCATCAAGACTGCCCGCGCAGGGCCAGGCGCTGCCCCTTTTTAAGCACATAGCCCCTCCCACAGGAATATCAATTAACTCATTTTCTACAAAAATACAGCATGTATAGCCACCAAACACAAATATACTTAACCAAAGATAACCTATTTTCTTTTTAATTCATAGGTCCCCAGCTATATCCAGCCCAATTCATTATCATTCAATAATAAATCATAATCACAGCACAAATCCCACACTATAAAACCTGAAAGAAGACACGCCCCCCTGTTTTGCCAACCTGGCCATGACGGGGAAGCTCTGCGTGTGGTGAGTGCCTGTGTGTGTCTGTGCGGATGTATGAATGAGGCGAGGATAGGACATCCAAGTGTGCACCCTTGGTTGCGCTAACCCAACCGGGAAGGAAGAGGGATGACAGCGGAGCTTTTAATGATTGTCTGCTGGGACGGGACAGGAACGGGGAATGAGTTATGAAATGTTTGGGGTGTGTTTGTGCATAGCCCGCGCTGTTGTTACGGTGCCGCTCCGTCACAGCATGCGTGTGTGCGTGTGTGTGTGTGTAGTCCGCGCTGTTAGTGACGGGCGCTGCTCCGTCACAGCCTTACAGGATGCACACCATCTGTCGAAGAGGATCTCTTTCTCCCTGGCAAAGTCTATAAAACTTTGGGTTACCGTTTTCCTGAGACTACGAAAACGCTGCCGGTAGGCCTCTGGCACTAGCTCATAGGCTCGAAGAATAGCGCTTTTTACCGTCTCGTACACAAGACTCTCTTCCGTGGAGAGAGAAGCACACACTTCCTGAGCCTTACCAGTTAGCTTACACTGCAGGAGTATAGCCCACACATCCTTTGGCCAATGCAGAGCAACGGCAATGCGCTCAAATGCACCAAAGTATGACTATCTCAGTCTCCCGAAAGGATAGGAACCATTGGCACATTCTTACGTACGTCAAAGACGTTATCAGGATCTGACGGTGATCGCCTACCAGAGATAGAAGCGTCGGCTTCACTCTTCTGTAACTCTAACTGGCGCATCCTAACAGCTGTTTTCTGACTCCAATTTTCTTTACCTCCAACTCTGACTCAAATTCCAACTTCTTCAGTTCAAACTCTCTCCGGGAGTTGAAACTCTCGCTCCTCCTTCCTATCCTGCGTCTCCTGCTGAAGACCAGCTACACGCATTTTCACCCGGGGCACTTGCCATAGAACCCGAAGATACAGAGAGTGGCTCAAACCGTGGCATTGTGTACGGTTTTACCTCTTCCCCACCATCCTCTCTCCCTGGAGTAAGACCACCAGGCTGAGGCTCAATCACCTTTTCCTGTCTCTCATCCGAGGACCACGGCTGCCGTAGCCCCAGCTATCGCACCAGGTGACTCCTCCAAAACCTGTGAGGCAAGAATTCCCCTCTCTACCAATCCTATTAAAAGGACCGCCTTCAGTTTCTTCTTAATAAGTGACCTTCACACAGATATACCGTAGTACTCGGCAATGGTACACAAATCATCCTTCCTACAGCCATCAATCTGACTTAAAGTAGGATGGAGCCACAAACTCTTCTATGCTAAATACTGCCATAGTAGCAGACGGAAGACAAGAAGAGCCACAAGCTAGTCACGTAGCTAAGCTACTAACAAATAGTGCAACAACGCCAACATGTACATCCACCGAGCTTACTTCCTCCTTCACTGGTGACAAGTGCGATGAGCGTCATTGCTAGGTGCCCAACACACACACACACACACACACACACACACACACACACACACACACACACACACACACACACACACACACACACACACACACACACACACACACACACACACACACACACACACACGACACACACACACACACGTCAGGCAAATACCAAGCCCAGCCTTATAAAAAAAACAACTTCCCCAGCTTCTACCTAAATCTACCTGTCTTCTGGAGCTTGCCGGGGCTCGAGGCGACTTGAAAGGCTGAACTTCAGCGGCCGGAGCCCTGAAATGCCTACCTCCGTCAGGGAACTAGTCCCCACCCAGGATTCACTCCGAAAACAAAAAAAAAGGAAAAAAATAACAAATGAGTGCCCGAAGCAAAAGACTAATACAGCCCAGCTGGACACTCCCCTAGCTAACTGAGGAAGCCGCTTTAACTGTTTAGCTAAGACTGAACACCTGGCCAACCAGACAATGACACTCACCACGCTAGCCACCACTGCTAATGCTACACCTACAACCCTGAGCTTTACCAATAGAACCAACTATCGAACTACTCCTTGTCGGATCCCGGACGAGCCCCCACTTGTTACGACCCAAATAGTATCCAGGGGGATCAGGGGTGTAACAAAGAACGTTTTGTTTCCGGGGGGACAAGGGAGGAGACACCGACAGAGGTAACGGTTAACAAAAAAGATTTATTGATGTAGGCCTTTCAAATAACTGAGAACCACTTTCCCAAAAGGGGAGAGCACCAAAACAAACTGCGACTACAACCAAACTAACAGTAGTAGATTACTACTCAACCACAAGATCACACGAGATCTCAATTTCAACGGCACTCTGTTCGCTAGCTGCCACACACGCATGGATCAACTGCTCAATGGCACACTGGCCCCGTGTGCCTGTCTGCTCCCAGCTTATATAGTCATCAGGTGACCAGGTGTACTCCATTTCCTGATTGCTAGGGTTGCAATCAGCAAGGGTTGGAAGGACATCAATCTGGGGAGAAACAGTGAACACACAAACACAACCCAAACACAACACTACGTCCGTAACATATATATGTATATATATATATATATATATATATATATATATATATATATATAGTATATATATATATATATATATATATATTTTTTTTTTTTTTTTAATTTCTCTAAGGAGTAGGTGACCTTAACACCTGTACTATGTTAGTGTAATACAACCAAGAAAATATAAATTGCTATTGAGAACACAGACACACTTGCCCACACACACACAAACACAGACACACACACACACACACACACACACAGCACCCTGGGATGCCAGAACAGCATCTTTTCTATGAGTTGCTGTAATTGTCAAATATTTCACCTCAATAGATGGTCGTTACACCACAGCAGTCATCTGTGTGTGTGTGTGTGTGTGTGGGTGTGTGTGTGGTGTGCGGTGCGCGCGCCGTGTGTGAGAGTGTGTGACATGCGCACATGGTACACCCTGTTCTGCATACATCAGCATCTCACACAATGTGTTGCGTGTGTGTCCAGCGTTCCCTGAATGACCATATCGCTCCTGCATGTTGTCCATGTGGTGCTGCAAGCCTGATCACACATGAATGGTTGTGTATGTATTCTGTGTGTGCGTGCTTGCGGTGTGTTTGTGTGCGTGTGTTCCTTTGCGCTGTTTTTTGAACACACACACACTCACATTAGCACCGACACACAAACACACACACATACACACGGACCCCACCACACACTCACACACGACATACACAAATGCATACGCATGCAGCACGCACACACAAACAAACGCACGCTCACACACACACACACACCCTTAGCCCTGCGGTGGGTGGGAGTCACCAGGAATGGAGGCCGCAGGGGGATGCTAAACATATTTATTCGGAGAGAAGAACAAACTAAAAACAGCCCGGGGAGAGAGAGAGAGAGAGAGAGCCAGAGCGATTACTGAGGAACAACAAGAAGCGAGAGAGAGAGAGAGAGAGAAAGAGAGAGAGAGAGAATGAGAGGAGTGATTTTAAGAGCCAATCACTGTTGCTCGTAGCTGTTTTTGTTATTTGACCAATATATTTTGCTGCTGTTATTTATTTAAAACATATGTAAACAGAACATGGCCTAGGTCTTTGAGACCCAGAGCGAGACTATTTGATGATTAAGACGGAGGACCACAGATTGTAACCACACATCTTAGACAGGAATACAGATCCTTGTTTGCTGATGATTAAACGTTAATTCAGGTGTTGTGTTTTGTTTCATCGTCAGTTTGTTGAATTGTACCATTTTGTGTTGTGTTGTTTCCACTGTAGTTTGTTGGGTTGTGTTGCACTCATGAAATTGGGATTTGGGGGATTTGAAATGCCCCCATAAAATAAAGAGTTAACTTTCTTTTTTCGATTGGAGTCATTGAATCATGCAACATAGAAAAAAAAAGTACCGATCGGGCCAGTGCATTACAATTTGATATTTTAAAGTTGGATTTCTTTAAAAACAAAAGGGATCATTGACACCATGCTCAAGTACTTATCAAAATGCTCAGATACCCAAAAACTAAAACCGGTAACAAGGGCTGGGTACTGGCTACTTTTTAAGTTACCAACACGGACCAAAAATGAGGTTGGCCTATCATGTTCGGTTTCTGTGTGGCTGGCGTAGCTGTAAGTTTAACAACGCTAACTAAGTGCCTTTTGACTATGTTCAGGCGTGGCGGTTTTCTGGACATCAGCATTTATGTCACACTGCGTGTTTTATTTATCAACAACCACACTGAAATTAGTGCATGAGACACGTTAAATAAAAATACAATCTCGAGTCTGTTAGCAATAACAGACTACTTTTTATTATTCCTCACTGACGAGCGTACCGCTGAGAAAGGAGCGCTACCATTGCAAAGGCGCTACCATGTCACTCACCTATGTAGGGGTAATCCTGGAGCCAAATGTACCATTTTGGTGGGTGTGTTTATAAATAATATTATAATATTAGCATAAATATGCACAATGTTTACAGCTCTGAAATGTTGTGGAAATAAAATGCACGTATGTTTAATATAGTTCTTTAGTTAATTGTTTAAATTTTGTCTTAATTTTAAGACCATTTTTTGGGGGGGTTCAATATAAGTCAGTATGCATAAATATAAATAACATATTAGGTCCTATTCAAAATCAGCGCACTCACGATTGTGGTAACTTAAAATTGCATTATTATTCAAAGTACTCCAATCAGTACTTGGTATCGGCAAGTACCCAAAGCTGAGTACTCTGGAGAGAGAGAGAGAGAGAGACACAGAGGGAGAGAGAGAGAGAGAGAGAGGGCGAGAAGAGGAGAGAGAGAGAGGCAGAGACAGAGCAGAGACAGAGACAGGGAAGAGAGAGAGAGATGGGATGGGGGGGAGGGGGGAGGAGCAAAAGAGAGAGAGAGGGGGAGGGATGGGGAGAGCGGGAGGGAAAGTGCAACATTCTTCCCTGGCTTCCGGAACAAATCTAATTTGATCAAGCTGTTTCGCTTTGGATAAGATGAGAATACTCTCACCCAGAGAGAGAGCTAAAGTAAGAAGAGAGAGAGAGAGAGAGAGAGATGAGACAGACAGACAGACAGACAGACAGACAGACAGAGAGCAAGAGAGAGAGAAATGAGAGGAATGAGAGAAAGAGGAAAGAAAGTCAGAAAAGAGTGAGAGGGAAAGAGGACAGAAAGAGAAAGAGGCATGAGGAGAGGGAGGGAGTCAAGCATGAAAAAAAAGAGAGAGAGAGAGAGAGAGATCACTGCTGCCCAGGAGTGCATCCAGCCTCAGAGCCTTTCAGGACCTAGCCAAATGGTCTCCATGGTAACACAGGGAGCGCAGAGTTCTCGGTAGCCTACGTCATGACCAATATATCACACACCTCTACACACACACTTCTACATGCACAACTACACACACACACAACTACACACACGCAGGGTCTTATAAGGAGGGGGGGGGGGGTTGAGGATGTGATCGATAATAATGCTGCTATGATGATGATGATGATGATGATGATGATGATGATGATGGAGGTAATGATGGTTGTCATGGAGATGGTGGTGATGGAGGTAATGATGGTTGGCATGGTGATGGGATGATGATGATGATGATGATGATGATGATGATGTCAGGGATGATGATGATAATGATGATGATGGAGGTAATTATGGTTGTCATGGTAAGGTTGATTAGGGTTGATGATGGAGGTAATGATGGCTGTCATGGTGACACACTGGTGGTGGTGGTGATGGTGATAACTGTGAAGGTGGTTATCATGATGATGATGATGATGGTTATGTTGTCATGGTGATGGTGATTGTTGTGGTGGTGATTAGTGGTAAAAACCTTGAAATAAAGAAACTTTCTCATCCATTCATTATTATTCTTTGTTCTCTCTTCTCTCAACACACACACACACACACACACACACACACACACACACACACACACACACACTTTATTTTTCTCTGAAAGCCCAGGAGAAACCTTGGGGTTCATCCTCACCTTATCTCTTCCAAATATCTTTTCTCCTTCACAGTCTCTCTCCATCCTCTTCCTATCTTTCCATCTCGTCTTTGCCACTCTCTCCCGTTGTCTCTCTCTCTCTCTCTCCAATTCCCACAATGACTCTGTGTCTCTCTGACCTACTCTCTCTCTCTCTCTCTCTCTCTCGCTCTATCTCTGTCTCTTCTATCGCTCTCTCTCTCTCTTCCTCTCTCCCCATTCTCCATCTATCCCTGTCTTTGTCTTTCCCCCTCTCCCTTTCTCATCCTTCTCTCTCACTCCCCTCTCTTGCTCTGTTTCTCTCGT
>JAOPHQ010003978.1:0-2500 GCA_030340625.1 Merluccius polli
TTGTACATATGTTTGTACAGGTGTGTGTATGTGAGTGGGAGACATTTTTTTTTATATGAGATTGCCAATGTTTTTCCGTCAGCTGCTTGCACCTACTTTCATTATCTCCTCTGATGAGTGGCCAGGGTGCCCCTACTGGACCTCGCCCATGTGCACACACACACACACACACACACACACACACACACACACACACACACACAGTAATCTATGATTGTCACTGATAAATAGTTGGACACACAGACACACAAACCTGTGCACACTGCCCAGTGTGCACGGCAGCTGCTAGTGAGGCGGCCAGCAGCTTGTTCCATCTCTCTAGGCACTTTTCTCCCATTAATACCAATCCACTCCCCTCTCATAGTTACCTCCAACACTCCAAGGCACTCTCCCTCCCCTGCTTTCCATCTATTTATCCGCTTCCCTTCCAACCGGGCACCTCGCTCTGCCCCTCCATTTCATTATGTGTCATCCCCCCAGCCAACCACCCCACAGGTACCCCAACCCTCCCTCTGTCTGTCTCCCTCTGTCTCCCCCTCTCTCCGTGTGTCAATCTATGTCTATGTTTCTGTATGTCCTCCACTGCCCTATTGCCTTCTTTTGTGTGCCTTGCTACCTCTGTCCACTCTTAACCCCCCCCCCCCTTCCCCCCCCCTGTCTGTCCACCCGTACCCCCCCCCCCCCCCCCCCCCGTCTGTCCACCATAATCCCAACCCCCCCCCCCCGTCTTTCTTTCTCTCTCTCTCTCTCTCTCTCTCTCTCTCTCTCTCGCTCCCTCTCCCTCTCCCTTTTGTATGTCAGTCTGTCTCGCCCACTGTCCGGAGCAGTGGAGTGTGAAATGTGAAAACATGACAGCTGAGACTAGCAACTCACAGTCAAATCCTCACCGACACACCGTGACCAGCAGGCCGCATATTCGCAAACACACATTCCCTCTCTTTCACTCTCTCACACTCGCTCTCTCACACACACATACACACACACACACACACACACTCTCTCTCCTCTACTCTTTCTCGCACACATTCTCTCTCTCTCTCTCTCTCTCTCTCTCTCTCTCTCTCTCTCTCTCTCTCTCTCATTAACACACACACACACACACACAGGCGTCTCCATGGTTTAACACACAAGAACAACAAAAAACAATAGAAAAGGAGAGGAGATGGATACTAGGGTATGAGGGAAAGAGGAGAAGATTATTGATGATTATATATATATATATATATATATTTCTAATTATATGTATCATATACAGTATATACAGTATATATATATATATATATATATATATATATATATATATATATATATATATATATATATATATATAGATTTAGAGATAGAGTTTAGAGTTAGAGGTTAGAGTTAGAGCTTAGATTTAGAGGTTAGAGTTAGACGTTAGACGTAGAGGTTAGAGGTAGAGGTTATATTTAGAAGTTAGAGGGTAGAGGTTAGAGGTAGAAGAAATGGTTAGAAATTAGAGGTAAAGATTTAGATTTAAGATTTAGAGATAGAGTTTAGAGTTAGAGGTAATGGTTAGAAGTTAGAGGTAGATGTTAGAAGTTAGAGGTAGAGGTTAGAGGTAGAGGTTAAATTTAGAGGTTAGAGGTTAGAGGTAGAGGTTAGAGGTAATGGTTAGAAATTAGAGGTTAGAGGTAATGGTTAGAAATTGGAGGTAGAGGTTAGCGTTAATGGTAAGAAGTTAGAGGTAGAGGTTATGGTTAGAAGTTACAGGTAGAGGTTAGAGGTAGAGATTAGACGTTAGAGGTTCAAGTTAGTGGTTAAAGTAAGGGGTTAGAGGTGGAGGTTAGGGGTAATGGTTAGAAGTTAGAGGTAGGGCTGACCAATGAATTTAACTTAAATCGACATCGCAATGTGACAGAACGCAACTTTGAAATCGCAAAGGCTGAGATAAAAAAAAGAGTGTTTTACACAATCAGATGGTGGAAACACCCGGCCACGTGGGGGTCACCTACACACATGACATGCGAGTGAGTGCAGTAAATGAAGAAAACAACTAACCATGCTACGCTTTGATTTGTTGATATTATGATTTTTTATATTAATTAGCGATGTGATGCGGTGAACTAAAGATGCGATCAGCGATATGAGTCCCAGTGTGTCTAGCATCTACCTGCCCAGGACACGGGGTACAGCATGCCATGCCGCACATATTTTAGCCTAGGGTGGGGCTAGGGAGGGGCTAGAGAGGGGCTAGGGAGGGGCTAGGGAGGGGCTAGAGAGGGGCTAGGGAGGGGCTAGGGAGGGGCTAGAGAGGGGCTAGGGTGGAGCTAGGGAGGGGCTAGAGAGGGGCTAGGGAGGGGCTAGGGAGGGGCTAGAGAGGGGCTAGGGTGGGGCTAGGGAGGGGCTAGAGAGGGGCTAGGGAGGGGCTAGGGAGGGGCTAGGGTGGAGCTAGGGAGGGGCTAGAGAGGGGCTAGGGAGGAGCTAGGGAGGGGCTAGAGAGGGGCTAGGGAGGGGCTAGCCATCTGGGACTTCCATG